>WOXC01005614.1:0-273329 GCA_011680675.1 Gymnobelideus leadbeateri | reverse complement strand
CAATTGAAACCAGAGTTATGGTGGAGGGCAACTTGAATATGTTTCTGATTCCTTAAAGACCTCCTGTCTCCCTATTCAAAAACCTAAGGTCACTTCTGCTGCTTTCTTTGAAGTTCTCCCAACAATTTTGAGTGGTCCCTTTTCCACTCATCATTATATCTCCGTCAATCAGGAGTTGTGTCTCCCTCTGCTTACACATCATACAGTGTCACAGGGCTGTCAACATGGGCGGACAGAGGTATTACATGAAACATTCATATGGTTCTGTTTTTTAATAGTTTTGCTTCCTACTTTTCTACCCTTCTCCCCAGAACAAAATTTGAGTCTAGATACAATTCTTCTTCTTCTTCTTCTTCTTCTTCTTCTTCTTCTTCTTCTTCTTCTTCTTCTTCTTCTTCTTCTTCTTCTTCTTCTTCTTCTTCTTCTTCTTCCTCTCCTCCTAGTTCCATGGGTATACATATTTTAAATGATGATGATAATGCAGACCCTCTTCTTTCTTTTAATAATGAGAGTTAACACATATAACTCCTTAAAGTTTGAAAATATTTTATGTGTATTAACTCATTGATCTTCACAACCCTGTGGGGAAGGTTCTATTATTATTTCTATGGCAAAGATCAGAGATCTGAGGCTAAGAGTAGTTAAGTGATTTGCCTGGGACTATCTATCTAGGAAGTATTTGAAGAAGGAGTAACAAATAGGTTAATGACAAACTAAATGAAATTATTTCATTGTTCAGAATGCCATTTTCAGGTGCTCAGGTATAGTACCAACAGCTTTCAAAATGGACTGGTTAAGTTCATCACTAGTAACAACAGAAACCAAGAAGTTATTGTCCCTGAAAGATGTCAGACACCATTGACAGGTAAGAACATTCAAAATGAATTTCTTCCCTAGTCTTGCCCTTGAGATTGGCTAAAGGAAGGAAGGCACAGCTCTTAATTGGTTCTTCAGGCTGTACTTCATCCAAAGCATCACAGAGAGGGCATTGTAAGAAGCTTTGGTTGTCATTGGTCCCTATTCAATATGGTAAAGTATGTCCTAGGACCATTTGCTAGGCATTAGTGTCTGTTTTCTGGTGAAACTCAGACAAAATGAAAATTTTATTCAGATTGAAAATCGACATACAAGGCAACTTCTTTTTTTTCAGTGTATCTCATAAGCACAATAGGGCAAAATTGTCATTGTACATGCAAATAAGCCAAACTACTATTCTCAGGATTAACTTTAGGGCTTAGTCTTAATTGTAGAAGGATTTTAATGTCTATTGAAACAACTGGTCTTGAGAGCAATTCAGCCGCACAAGGAGATTAACACCATCTTTTTACGGGAAAAATCAAAAAGAACTTGATTTTTCATACTTGATACCTTTTCTCATTAATGTACATATCCCACTGGTACACTAATGTAGACCATTTTAAAAGCATCTAGGAGTCCCTTTTATCTTTTGCTCACTGGAACAGATTTCAAAAACTTTTTTGAAAGCAATTGCAGGCCAAGTTTTTCTGAGATTGAAGCAAAAATATAAATTATTATTTGAGACAATTTAATTGTTATTCCACATCTTTGATTTTCTTCTTTGAAAGTTCTACTGCAGTTCTTCTCTGCCTGCCTTCTGGCCTGCAGGCCTCCTTAGAGGCACAGAGACCTCTTCTATAGAGGACATAGGAAATAATGCCCCTCCAGCTCCTTTACACATTATTCATTTCACACACTCTATAATTCAGTGAAACTCCTCACACACACAACTATCTCCCATTTTCTGTGCCATTGTATTGGCCATCATCTATGCCTAGAATGTATCTCTTCCTCACCCTATCCCTGGGGAACTAGGTGGTATAATGGATAGAACACTGACCTTGAAAGACTTGACTTGAAAATTAGCCTTAGATACTTTCTAGCTTCATGACCCTTCACAAGTCACTTAACCTCTATTTACCTCAGTTTCTTCATCTGTAAAATGGAGATAAAAGCACTTTACTCAGGGCTGGTGTGAAGATCAAATTAGATAATATTTTGTAAAGTGCTTTATCCCAGTGCCCGGCATATAGTAGGTACTTAATAAATGTTTGTTTATTTCCTTCTTTCATAGTATCAACTTCATATAGAAGAAGTTGACACTTGAAGGAAGAGAAAACTTATACAGGGTGGAGGTAAGAAGGGAGTGCTTTCCAGACATAGCAAGCAGGGAGACTCAGCTATACAAAATGGAGTGTCTTGTGTAAGGAACAGTGAGAAGACCAGTTTGACTAGATTGCAGAGCATGGGAAAAGAAGCAATGTATATAATGAGGCTGGAAAGATAGGTGGGGCCAAGATTGTGAAGGACTTTAAAATCTATACAAAGAAGTTTCACATTTGATTCTAGAGGTAATAAGAAGTCAATAGAGTATTTTTTAAATCAAATTTTATTTTTTTCAGTGAACAAAAATCTACCCCCCCATTAGAAAAAAAAAAAGAAAATCCTTTTAAACAAATATGCAAATATGGGCAGTTGAGTAAAACAAATACCCACAGTGATCATTATAAGGAAACAGTAAGAGCATCTACTTGCACTTCAGGCTAACAGGCCCGAACCAACTATATCCCAGGGTACTGAGAAAAGCAACAGCTAAGACTGCTAAGTCACTGCCATTGATCTTTAAAAGAATATGGAAAGATGTTAGAAGACAACAGAAGGGCAAATGCCCCAATTTCAAAAAATTGGAAGAGAGTGGTGACTTTATAGGCTAGGTGGCTTCGATTCTAGACATATTCTGTAATGAATTATTACAGGTACTTGAGGAAAGGAATTTCATGCTACCTCTCATTAAAAATCTGTACAAGAGGCATGTGAGGAATAACCATGAGCTTCCTCCTTGGGTTTTCTCCTTCACATGTCTTTGTGCTAATTCATTTATTCATTTTTTTTTTAAAGCAATTAGGGTTAAGTAACTTGCTCAAGGTTATACAGCCAGTTATTATTTATGCATGGGTGCTCATTTTCAGAGGATGGAACTGATCCTGGGTCATCCCGACTCCTGGGGCCAGTGCTCTTATTTACTGTGCCACCTAGCCATCCCTAATTCATTTATTTTAAAAAATATTTTTAAAATTTATTTTTAGTTTTCAACATTCATTTCCACAAGATTATGAGTTACAAATTTTTCCCCATCTTTCCCCTCCCCCACCCCAAAATAACAAGCCTACTGAGCACCCCTTCCCCCAATCTACTCTTATATCCTCCTCCATACCCCCTCTAACTTTCTAGTAGGGCAAGATGGATTACTATACACTAGTGCCTCTTTATCTTATTTTCCAGTTGCATGTAAAAACATTTTTTTTTAAAAGCAATTGGGGTTAAGTAACTTGCTCAAGGTTACACGGCTAGTCATTATTTATGCGTGGGTGCTCATTTTCTGAGGCCGGATCCGATCTCGGGTCATCCCAACTCCGAGGCCGGCATTCTTACTCACTGCGCCACCTAGCCGCCCCTTTAGGGCAATTGGGGTTAAGTAACTTGCCCAAGGTTACATGGCTAGGTTTTTTTGTTTGTGTGGATTAAGTGTCAGAGGCCAGCTCTGAACTCAGGTCCTTCTGATTCCAGGGCCGGCGCTCTATTCACTGCGCCACCTAGCCGCCCCTATGTAAAAACATTTTTAAGCATTTGTTTTTAAAACTTTGATTTCCAGATTCTTTCCCTTCTTCCCTCCCCACCTACCCCCACTGGGAAGATAAGCAATTCAATATAGGTTGTACATGTGTAGTTACACAAAACATTTCCATAGTAATTATATTGTGAAAGACTAACTATATTTCTCTCCATCCTATCCTGCCCCCCACTTATTCTATTTTCTACTTTGACCTTGTCACTTTTCAAATATATGTGTTTCTAACTACCCTGTGCTCTAGTCTGCCTTTCCTTTTATCATCCCCTCTCTTATCCCTTCCTCTCCCCACTTTCCTATAGGGTAAGATACCCAAATGAGTGTATTATTCCCTCCTTAAGCCAAATTCAATGAGAGTAAGGTTGACCTATTCCCTTTCATCTTCCTGCTCTTCCCCTCCATTGTCACAGTTTTCTCTTGCCTCTTTTTTATGAGATAATTTATCCTATTCTATCTCTCCTTCTCTCATTCTCTCATTATATTCCTCTCTAAACTGTTAATCTTATTTTT
This sequence comes from Gymnobelideus leadbeateri, assembly GCA_011680675.1. Taxonomy (NCBI): domain Eukaryota; kingdom Metazoa; phylum Chordata; class Mammalia; order Diprotodontia; family Petauridae; genus Gymnobelideus; species Gymnobelideus leadbeateri. Next base: position 269,173 of record WOXC01005614.1, on the reverse strand, counting down.
TAGATATCATCTCTTCCTATTCAACTGATCCTGTGCTATGTTATAAATGTACACACATATATACACACTCACATATGCATTTATACACACGTACACCCTCCTATATATACATATATATTCCCTTCAACTTTCCTCATACTGAGAAAAGTATCATGAGGTACAATTATCATTTTTCAATATAGGAATATAAATAGTTTAACTTTAATAAGTTCCTTATAATTTCTTTTTCCTGTTTACCTTCTCATGCTTCTCTTGCTCCTTGTATTTGAAAGTCAAATTTTCTGCTCAGCTCTGGTTTTTTTATCAAGAATATTTGAAAGTCCTCTATTTCATTGAATGACCATATTTTCCCCTAAAGCATTACACTCAGTTTTTTTTTTTGCAGACATAATAAAATTTATTTAAATTTCATGCATTATGGTAGCTACAGATGTAATCATATGAAACTGAAGGACAATAATTTTGCTCTGTCCATACAAAATAGCCTTATTAAGTTAAATGAATGGGAGGTTCCACAGTTACAAAGAAACAGAAATGGTTAAAATGTTTTTAAGTTTTAAATTTTTTTGAATGGAAATACAGTCACGGACTGTTGCCTTTTCATTTCTGAGGGATGTTACAGGAAGGGGACTCTCCATTTTTTAAATACACGATTACATAGTATCTTATATTAGGGGAAAATATCATTCTAAAAAGTCAATTCTTGAAGAAATGGCAACACTAAAAATTAAATTAGAGGCTCCTAGTAATACTCTGAAAGTTTTCTTTCCATTTCTCATTCACCTTAAATTGGTTTTTAAGTCATAGTTATGGCAGATTGTTAACCTTCAACCTAAAAAGAACTACAATGCTGACATATGGCTCAAAAAATTAAATTTCAGTTTTAGATTCAAGAAAACTCAGCTTTCATGTTCAAAATGCTTCGATCACAAATTTAAACTGTGCTTGATTATACTTATCTCACTCCAAATAACAGTATGTGCAAATTCTTATGATCATAAATATTTGGTAGTTGATTTTCTCAATTCATATTTAGCTTTAAACAGCAAGGATTATCCAGCCTTCAAAGTTACCAAAACAGAGAGTGAACTGAGTAACTTGTAAGAACTGGCATTTTTCACTGATGCAGTTTTCAAACTCAATGCAGCTTCTATAAATATTAATAGAGGCACTTCATGCCAGATCTTGCAAGTTTTCTTTTTTTGTGAATTCCACTGATTTGATTGGTTACTAGATTTTTAGAGGGGAAAAATTTCATCATGTTTTACCTGTAAAACCATAGGATGTTGTTTGTAATTTCAAAACAATGTGTTTAAGAAATCAAGTAAACAAACCTAAATATTAATTTTGGCAGAAAATAAAACTGACATGAAGCTAATAAAGCAGTGTCATATTTGAACAAACATATTTTAGTCTTATGAACGCACTTAACCACCGAAAAGGGACAAAACTAGTTTTTTTTCCTTTAATAACAGCCTTCAACGTTGTTTGTAAATAAAAGCCTCATTTAAAACAGCAGGGGGGAAAGTTTAGAAAAGTCCAAGTAATAAAATGTACTGATTACTTGGTAAGTTAAAAAGCTAATGCAACAGTGTTACATCCAGATAAAAAACATTATTCAAAAGCAATTCAAATACCGAAAAAGATTTCAAATTGAATATTTTATTAACATGGTAGTTGTCTTTGTAACATGTGCACACACACTCGCACACTCTGAATGATCTGCCTGGAAAAAAGATGTCTAAATATGCCCAAGGGGAAAATTAAAAATAAAAAATTCCTTTAGGTTTTCATTATTGTAGGCAATTATGTCCACATCACTTACAAAGCTATTGCCAAATCTGTCCAAGGAAGCAGAATTTGGGAGGAGAAAAAAAACTTTGGGGGAAATTCAACAGTGGCATAGCAGAGCTCTCAATATGAGAAAGCTGACATAATGTGGACTTTTGCTGTGAAATTTGTCTTTGCAAAATATGGGGAGAAGTTTATCAATGGGCAGAAAATAAGAGAAGGCGATGTGAAGTAGGCTTTTGCAGAGTCAATTTTCCTCACAGTATTGTGCAGGGTCATCAAGAAAAATGCTTAGTCCTTCTCTGGAACCAGTTTCAGAACTTTTCCAATTGCAATGGTCTTCCCCTCATCTCTTAATGTAAAACGACCCATCTGAGGGAAATCTTTGAAGGTCTCAAGGCAGATGGTTCCTGCTGTCCTTAAACAGGCAATGCATACTTGATCTTGTTTGACAAAACGTGGTCGTGTCTTACTTTTTTCTCCTGATTTTTTGTCTACCAAGCAGATTAAGGCTGTTATCTCGACTTCTTCGATACAGGTATGAATGTGCAGCACCGCATTATAACCTGGGCAGATGATGGATTTGTGCTCAATAATCACTATCTGGGCATCAAACGTGCATCCAGAATGACAAAGATTATTAGGATCACAAAGTATGAATCCTGGAAGAATTTCTTCTTCTTCAATTCCCTTCAGTCTAATCTTGAGGTTTTCACCTGGGGCTACAGAATCAGTTTCTACATCATCAGAAAGGATTCCAAGAACTTCCACATTGTGCTTGTTTGCATCATCACAAGCTGCTGTCCTTTACAAATAGAGCCCGATTCCAGCTTTCCCAGGACCACAGTGCCCATATCCTTGTATTTATCCACAATTGGCAACCTGATTGGTCCATCAACTGATCTATTGAAGTTTGGCAAATTATCCAGATATGGAATAAATGGTAACCCAATGTACCAAGGGCAGAAATCGGATTGCTCTTTAAGGTTTGCACCAGTCAATCCTGAGCAGGGCATGAAGTGTATATCCTTTTTGGGATTGAAACCAACCTTTTTCAAAAATGGCACCAACTTCTCTTTACAATCTTCATATCTTTCATTGCTCCAATTTACTGTTGGGTCATCCATCTTATTAATAAGCACTATTAAGTGTTTTACACCTGCTGTTTTTGCCAACATGGCATGTTCTCTTGTCTGTCCTCCTTTTTCAAACCCAGTTTCAAATTCTCCTTTCCGGGCAGAGATTAACAGAACAGCCAGATCAGCTTGAGAAGCACCACCAATCATGTTTGGGACAAAACTCTTGTGCCCGGGGGCGTCTAGGATGGTGAAGTGCTTCTTTTCTGTCTCAAAGTAGGCTCGGCCCACTTCTACAGTTTTACCTTTGTCTCGTTCTTCCTGATTTGTATCTAAGGCCCATGACAAGTACCAAGTTTCTCTGTTTTTTTCTTTAGCTTCTCGTTCATATTTTTCAAGTGTTCTTTTGTCAACCATCCCAGTCAAATACATTATTTGTCCTCCAATAGTTGATTTACCAGCATCTACATGACCAATGAATACTACGTTGACGTGTTCTTTTTTAGGTGCACCTGGAGGTGCTACCACAGATTTAGGTTTTGGTAATTCTTCTTCCTCCTCCATCATCATTTCTGGCACACTTTCCTCTGAAGGCCCCCCGTCTCCCAAAGAGCCACCCCCCGGCTCTGCTTCACTAGGTTCTTCTTTGTGCTCCCATGATTCTTCTGGGGACATTTCTGTCTCTCCATTTTCAACAGGTTCTGAAACTTCCATGCTAACAGCTGAATTTGAACCTTCATATAACACTGACTGTTCTTCTTGAGAAGGTTCCACAGGTGCCTTGGGGCCGGCGGGGCCTCCTGCTCCGTCTCCCTGAGCGGCGGTGGCGCCGGCTGGGGGCGGCGGCGGGGGCGGCGGCTGCTGGACCGGGCCCCGCAGGAAGGACGGCACGAACTCAGCGGCGTGGACGTTGGGCACGAAGGGCTTGGCGTTGACGTTGAGCTGCTGGCTGAAGGCCGCGCTGAGGTTCTGGGCCTCGGCCACAGCTGCCGGAGTGGCGGCGGCGGCCGGGGGGGGCGCCGCCGGGGCCTGGGGCTTCCATGTCCGCCTGGTCCCAGCAGTCGGGCGCCGAGTCGCTGCTGCTGCTGCCGCTGCTGCTCCCGCCGCCGCCGCCGCTGCCCGGATCCATGGTCGGGGGGGGGGGGGGGCCGTGTGTGTGGAAAGGAGAGGGCGGGAAATGGGGGAGGGGGAGAAGGGACTGGGGGCGAGCGGGGCGCGCTGACTGGGGGGAAAGGGGACGAGGGGAGAGGGAAGAGGGGGAGAGAGACACAAACCCCGGCGGCGCCGCTACAGCTTCAAACCCGACTCTACCCTGGCGGCGGCAAAGGCGGCGGCGGCGGCTCACCCCCCCCCACTCCTCGTGTGTGCAGATCTCCTCCCTCCCTCCCCCCCACCCCAACCCCTACCACCTCCACTCCCTCGCCTACACTCAGTTTTGCTGTTCTTGGTTTTAATCCTAGCTCCTTTGACCTCCAGAATATCATATTCCAAGTCCTTTGATCCCTTAGTGTAAAAGCTCCTACATCTTGTGCTATCCTGATTGTGTTTCCACAATACTCAAATTGTTTCTTCTTGGCTGCTTGTAATATTTTCTCCTTGACCTGGGAACTCCAGAACCTGGCTATAATATTCCTAGGAATTTTCTTTTTGGGATGTTTTTCAAGAGGCAATTGGTGAATTCTTTCAATGTCTATTTTGCCCTCTGGTTCTAGAATATCAGGGCAATTTTCCTTGAGAATTTCTTGAAGGATGATTTCTAGGTTATTTTTTTTATCTTGGCTTTTAGGTAGTCCAATAATGTTTAAATGATCTCTCTTGGATCTATTTTCCAGTTCAGTCATTTTTCCAATAAATATTTCACATTGCCTTCTATTTTTTCATTTGTTTTAATCTTTTTATAGTATCTTGATTTCTCATAAAGTCACTAGCTTCATTTGCTCCAATCTAATTTTGAAGGAATTATTCTCTTCAGTGAGTTTTTGAAATTCCTTTTCCATCTGGGCAATTTGACTTTTTAAGGCATTCTTCACCTTTTTGGGCCTCTTTTGCCAATTGAGTTAGTCTATTTTTTTAAGCAATTGGGGTTAAGTAACTTGCTCAAGGTTACACGGCTAGTCATTATTTATGTATGGGTGCTCATTTTCTGAGGCTGGTTTGGATCCTGGATCATCCCAAATCCGAGGCCGGTGCTCTTACTCACTGTACCACCTAGCCGCCCCAAGTTAGTCTATTTTTTAAGGTGTTATTTTCTTCAGTATTTTTGGGGGTCTCCTCAACAGGCTGTTGACTGACTTTTCCCATTTTTTAAAATTTATTTTTATTTATGTTTTGCTTTTTTTTTTTTTGAGGGGGAAAGCAGGGCACTTGGGGTTAAGTGACTTGCCCAAGGTCACATGGCTAGTTTTGTGTTGTGTCAGAGGTCAGATTTGAACTCAGATCCGCCTAACTCCAAGGCTGGTGCTCTATTCACTGCACCACCTAGCTGTCCCTCCTGATTTTCTTGCATCATTCTCATTTCTCTTCCCAATTTTCCCTCCACTTCTCTTACTTGATTCTCAAAATCCTTCTTGATCTCCTCCATGGTCGGTAACCAATTCATATTTTTTTGGGGGAACTTTTGATGCAGGAGTTTTTACTTCATTGACTTCTTCTGGTTCTATGTTTTGATCTTTATTGTCCCAAAAAAAGGATTCTATGGTCTGTTTGTGCTTCCTCTGCTTGCTCATCTTGCCAGGCATTTACTTGACTTTTGAGTTCTTTGCCAAGGTAGAACTCTGTTTCCAGATTGGAGAGAGCTATGTCCCAAGTCACTGGGGTTTTTGCAAATGTTGTCAGAGGTCTGAGGAGGGTGTCCTCTCTACAGACACCCCAAGCTCTAGCACACTGCCACATGCCCCAGGACCACCACTAAGACCGAAATCCATATCCAAGCAGGTCAAAGCAATAGTGATTGCCCTCTGAATGGTTGCTTGGTCCTCCTATGATCTGCAAGCCAGGAGGTCCAGAGGCAGCCACAGGTCAGCAGCTGCAGTCACTGCATTTCCACCACCTCTCACCCTGGGGGCTGGGGCCAGACCACACTCTTCCATTACCTGGTTCCAACAGAGTTCCCTACCAACCTTTTACTTTCTCTTTGTCATTTATGTGTTGAGAAGTCTGGAAACCACCACAGCTGCTGGTGAGTCACTCTCTGGAAGTTTGCTATGGCAGGTCTGAGCTCCTGGTCAGGGTCACTGGGGTCTGGTCAGAGGCAGTTCATGTGGGGCTGTGCTCAGCTCCCAGCTCCATGGGATAGACCCTTCCTGTTAGTCTGCCAGGCTGCCCTCATTGGGAGATTTGTTTCTCTCTGTCACTTTGTGGGTTCTGTAGCTCTAAAATTTGTTTGGAGTCATATTTCACAGGTATTAGATGTGGTTAGAGTGGGAGCTGAACAAAGTTCCTGTTTTAACTCTGTAATCTTGGCTCTGCTCCCTTCCCCTACTCCCCAATAGAGTATTTTGAATGGGGAGGTGACATGGTGCTTGGGGAAAATTACTTCGGCAGCAATGTTAAGAAAATTGGAGAGACACTTGAGATAGCAATACCAATAATGAGGTCTTTGCAGTAATCAAAGTGAAAGGTAATTAGGGCCTGAGTTAAGGTGTCAGTTGTATGAATAGAGAGAAGGGCTCAGAATCAAGAGATGTCATGGAAGTGGAAATGGTAAGATTTGGCAATGTGTGGCAGGGAAGAGAGTGAGAAAAAGATAGCTAAGGTTATGAACTTGGGACACTGAAGAATAATGATGCCTTTGCTAGAAATAGGAAAGTGTGGGAAAGGGACTAGAAAATGAATACTATAGATAAAATTGATGGGAATTAATTGTATGATAAAAGCAAGGATGTATTTTCAGAGGATACCAGTCCCTTGCTAGCCCACCAGGGGCTGTCTGTGTCCTCTTAGGTATATAATTGCCTATAATAAACATCTCCCTGTTGGAAACCAGGAACTTAGACAATTTGCAACACTCTCCCAAAAGTGCAGCTCTACCAGTTGGTCATGTTCCTATTTGTGAACACCCATTGTAACTGTGGAAAGATGCCACCTTCAGGTCACATAGAAGGAAAAGAAGGCACAGTTCTGTCCTTGTTCTCAAGGGGAAAATAATTTAATGGGCAAGAGGCAGCAAGCACAACAGGTGCATGGGAAAGAAATCAAACAGCACAGATGACTATATCCTACTTTGGAACAAAATATATGATACTCAGGATTTACTAAAGAACAGGTTAACCATGTTATTTTTTGCTTTGCAAAAGTATTTATCAAAGTATTCCTATAAATAACAAATTCCCATATAGCATTTAAAAATGTGATTTAATCCATACAAAATTTATGAGGAATAAACACATTTATCACAGAAAGGATGCAGTATGATTTTCTTTTGGATCAGATCTATGATTTGATTGGTTTGGGAGAATCCTGGTGAAATAACTCAGTGTCTGTTCTGCAGTTGAGTCATAGAGCCTTGCCTCAGTCAATATTATGTGATTTGGGGTAGCTAGGTGGTACAGCATTGGGTCTGGGGTCAGGAAGACTCATTTTCTTGAGTTCAAATCTGGTCTCAGACACTTACTAGCTAGGGAAGTCACTTAACTCTGTTTCCCTCAGTTCCTCATATGTAAAATGAGCTGGATAAGGGAATGACAAGTGACTATCTCTGCCAAGAAAATCCCAAATAGGGACATGGAGTTATATGTGACTGAAAGGACTAAATGACAACACAACCATAATGTGTCTAAGGCAAGGTTTAAACTCAATTCTTTCAGACTTTGAATCCAACACTTTATCCACTATACTAGAGGTATCAAACTCACAGGGGAATCAATATTAAAATGTAATTGAGAAACGTTTAACATCCACAACAACAAAAATCAATAAAAGTACAATAGAACACAGGTAATGTTAATTTGTGGTTTTCTTCAGGAATTAATTCCTTTCTGGGTTTAACACTTCTACATCATGCTTCTCATGGTATACTAACACAAAGGAGACACATAAACTTGTGCAGCAATGTCATAAAGGAGTATTATTTCAATACTTTAAGGCAGAATGGCAGAGTAGCTATAAGACTGGTCTTAAAGAGAGGAGGCAGTTAGATAAATAAAATTTTGGATCTGAAGTTGGGAATATCTGAATTCAGGATCCATCTTAGAAATTTACTAGCTATGTGAACCTGGGCAAGTCATTTAACTTATCTCTGCCTCAGTTTCCCTATCTGTAAAATAGGGATAATAAAGGTTGTTGTGAATCTCAAAAGAGATAATATTCACCAAGTGTTTTGCAAACCTTAAGGCACTATATACATGTTAGTTATCATCATCATTTATAATAATAAGTTATATCTCTGTGTGACTCTTAGGTAAATCATTTCTCTGTGTTCTTAGCAATCTTCTGAGGATATAAATTGGAGAGGAAGTGCTAGCATGCATCAGTAGAAAAAGTTTCCTCTCCTAGGTTTTCTCTATGCCATTGAATTAACAAATTCATTCCTTACCTTTGTCCCTTAAGTATCTATGATTATATCACTGTGGGCACCACCCTCACTAATTCAGATGATAACATTTTCATACCTTCAGTAAGCAATCTTTGTAAGCTGCTGTGCCCCCATTTTCCCCTCCCCTCTCCAACCCCAGTTAATACCTTCTGGTCAGTCTTCCAGTAATGAGCTTCACCAAACTTGGCTAGATCAGTCTTGGGATGATTATACCAAATATGAAGCCTTTCTAGCTTCATAGGACTTGCCAAATATTAAACCTAACTGCCAGGTCCTTAAGAATCCAGAGTTATAATTTTGATAGACTTAGACCTTCTCAGAAATGCAAGGACCTCAAACATTTCCAAAGAACTCATGATGGTAAATGCCATCCACATGTAGAGAAAGAACTATGGAGTCAGAATGTAGACTATTTTCTTTTTCTGCTTTGTTTTGTTTTTTCTTTCTCATCGTCTCTCCCACTCATTATCATTCTTCTATGCAATATGACTAATGTGAAAATGTGTTTAAAAGGAATGTATGTGTAGAGCCATATGATATTGCATGCCATCTTGATGGGGAGGGAAGGAGAGAAAATTTAAAACTGATGGAAGTGAATGGTGGAAACTAAAAATAAATTAATTAAAAAAAATAATCCAGAGTCATTGCCATAGCACAATAAAATACAAGAGGAGGATTTTTATGAGGATAAAAATAAAGATATAAGGAAGCTTTATACTGAACATCCCAACCCTAGCCAAGAGGGAGTTTTTATAAAAGGGTAGATGGAAGAAAATTATTTTAATTTTTTTACTAGATCTAAAATCTCATTAATGATGAGATTTTAGATCTAGTAGGCAGTACTTACCAGTCATGAAGATAATAATATCTTTTGCATTTCCTCTGATAAATCCTCCATAGGGGATTCACATAACATTTTTGGGACCTTCCATTTGGACACTTGATTATGAGGGTACCAGTGCAAGCACATGGGCTACCTGTTATCTCTTGCTCTCATTTTATGATTGGCTCACTTCTTTTTCCCATCAATTATGTCTTGTAGCACTTTTTAAATTATTCACTTTAAACTTAAATACAAAATGAGAAGAGAAAAAAGGAACATTTACATGTATATAGCAGGCCATAAGAAAGGATTCAATATAAGACAATAAATTTCCATTTCAAGAAAACCTATATAATAAATACTACACATTGTTTTCAAAACTATACAGTTTTTCTTTGCTTCCTTCTAGGTTTTCTTTTGTTCTCTCTGGTGCACTTTTTAATTTATTTTTTTTCTTCCCCCCTACCAAAGAAGGCTACAATTAAACATTAATACACACACACACACACACACATACACACACATAGACATGCACATATATACACATATAAACTAAATACACTAACATATACACAAGACCATACTAAGCATATTTCTACTTGCCATCTCTTTTTCTAGAGGGGATAACATCTTCCTTCATGCGTCCAAGTCTTTCCTTATCTTATAGTAATTTTATATGCCTTTTAACGTACAACTGATCATTTGTAATATCTTGTGGATTATTTATGTCTACCCTATGTCCTTTGTGTTAAGAAGAAAGATTTTAGTTACAGGAAGAATCTAGGAATAGCTTAAATCATTGTACAATTTTTCAAATGAAATTGAACTCACTCTTTTCATCATATTCTATCCTGGACTCAGCTCATTTTCCATTAGCAATGTCTCCCTTAGACTTGTGTACTGATGGACTAACTCCATGGGCTATCTATCCAACCGTGGGAAAATAATCAAGGCTTATTCTTGATTAGGAACCACAAGTGAAAATACTTAAAATCTTTTTAAAATGTACTTCACCTCAGAAATGGATTGGCTTTTAAAATCAAGAAGCCTTCATTGAGTCATCCAGTTAGAAACAATTTTTCTTTTCTTGATATGTGCAGAATTATTTGTTTGTGTCTCTTTCTTGGGTACTCTATACAAACATATATGTACATTTACTTATCCCTAGTTATTTTGGAAGGCCTGTAATCTCTACACCCTATTTAAATTCTGGTAGATGTTACTTAGGGTCAGTTAGGTGGCACAGTGGATAGAGAGCCAGGCCTGGAGTCAGGAAGTCTCATCTTCTTGAGTTCAAATTTGGCCGCAGACACTTACCAGCTGTGAGACCCTGGGCAAGTCACTTACTCTGTTTCCCTCATTTTCCTCAACTGTAAAATGAGCTGGAGAAAGAAATGGCAAAACATTCCAGTATCATGCCAAAAAAACCCCAAATGGGGTATGAAGAGTTGAAAACAACTGAAAAATGACTGAATGACAACAACAACAACAAATCAGTTAATTATTGACTCCCAGGTTATTCTCCCTCCTTTCTCAGAGTTCAACACTTGGTTTATAACCTTGCTCTTTAGAAAAACTCTTAAGTTTTATTTGAGGACTGCATTATACATATTGACATCCTCTCAAACATCTTCACCTCCCAATTCATCAACTTTGTCAGTTCCCATGACAGGCATCTTCACTGAACTTCATTTAAAAAATTATAGAATTAATCAATTATAACTTATTAAATTAAATTAATTAATATAATTATAGCATGGTAGCACTAGAGCTGAAAATAAAACATAGAACCCATGGGATTGAGTTCAATCTATGCATGAAAGGAACCCCCTTATTTTACACCTTAGAAATGATTAATCTCTACTTGAAGACCTCCAAACAGAGGGAACTCATCATATTAGCTGGGAAGCCCTGTCCAATTACAGATATTTCTAATTGTCTGAAAGTTTTTCCTGACATCAAACTAAATTGCGTTCTTTGTAGCTTCCACTAAATGCTCCTTGGCTCTGTCCTAAGAGGCAAAACAGAGTCTAATCACTTTTAAAGATGATTTTGTTGTTCCCTCATGTGCAACTGTTTGTGATCCCATTTGGGGTTTTCTTGGCAAAGATACTATAGTGTTTTTGCCATTTCCTTCTCCAGATCATTTTACAGATGAGGAAACTGAGGCAAACAGAATGACTTGCCCAGAGTCACACACTAGTAAGTATTTGAGATCACATTTGAACTAAGGTCTTCCTTTATCTACTGTACTACCCCGCTGCCTACTCTTTAAATGATTGTCCTTTAGCTATTTGAAGACTGCTATCATACCCCCCTGAGTTGACTCTTCTCAAGGTTAGATATGTCTAATTCCTTTAGGGCAAGGACTGTCTTTTGCTTCTTTGTGTATCTCAAGAGCTTAACACAGTCCCTGAAACACAATAGGCCATTAATAAATATTTATGACTTGACTGATTAGGCATCCAGTGTCTTAACCATCCTAGTTTCCTTCCTCTGGACACTCTCTAACTTAGCCAATGGTTTTTTTTTTTTTTTAGTCTTTATTAATTTGTTTGTTTACTTTTTGTTTATAAGATTCAGTTCCATAATCCCTTGAGTTCCAAATTTTCTCCCCCTTCCTCTCCTCCCCATCCCCCTCCCATGGCAGCATACAATCAAGTACAGGATCTGAAAATACTTTCACATTAGGAATCAGTCAGGATGTAAAGAAGGATTGTAGCCAATGGAATGTACAATGGGAAAGAGGAAATAAAACCAAACAAGAAAAAGAAAGAGCAGGTAGTTTGCTTCAGCCTGCATTCAAATTCTGTTCTTTCTAGTTCTTTCTCTGAATGTAGACATCTCCTTCCGTCATGAATCTTTTGGAGTTGTCTTATAACCTTGCATTGCTGAGAAGAGTCCAGTCTATCAAAGTTGGTCATCACACATACCTTGCATCTATAATTGCATACAAATTTCTCCTGGTTCTGCTCTTCTCACTCCACATCAGTTTGTATAAGTCTCTCCAGGTAAATATGAAGTCCATCTGCTCCTCGTTTCTTATAGTTCCATTACATTCATATGCCACAACTTGTTTGGCCATTTCCCAATTGATGGGCATCCCCTTAGTTTCCAATTCTTTGCAACCACAAAAAGAGCTGTGATACCAGAACTCCAGTGAAGTCTGACATGAGCATAAAATAGAGGGAGTATCACGTCTATTCCTTGAATCTACATCCCCCAATGGAGCTCAAGATCTTAGCATTTTTTTTACTCAAATTGCTTACTTTGAGCTTATGATCAAATATTGAGCTAAAATCTTCATATCTTTTCCAGAACTACTCTACCTCTCCCATCTCATGGTTGCAACATTGATTTTTCTTTTTGTACTCAACTGCAACACTTTACATTAATGCCTAGTGAAGTTCATTTGAATAGATTCAGCCCAGTGCTCTAGCCTATCAAGATCATTTAGCAATTTGATTTTTCAGCTTTGATCATCTACAGATTTGATGAACACACCATCTAATGTCTTTGTCTAAGCCACAATGTCAAAAAAAGGAAATGAGGTTTGCCTGGCATGATCAATTCTCAATGAAGCCATTCTGGCTCCTCCTTATCAATGAATGCTTCCCTATCTAGATGTTTGTAGTCTCTTTAATGATCTATTCTAGAATTTTCCCCCCAAATTGCATTGTCCCACTGACCCCTTACTCTTTTTTTTGGAGGAGGGAAGGCAAGGCAATTGAGATTAAGTGTAACCCAAGGTCACACAGCTAGTAAGTATGTCAAGTGTCTGAGGCCGAATTTGAACTCAGGTCCTCCTGACTCCAGGACTGGGCTCTATTCACTGCTCCACCTAGCTGCCTCAACCCCCTATTCTTTATAATTATTATCTATTGGATCATTCCCTACTGACTACAAAATTCCCTACTATTAGATTTCTCTTATGCTTAAAAAAATAAGCAACCCAACAAACCCTTCACACAATCCTACTATCCCATCAAGCATCATTCTATTGCCAACAGCCCTTCAATTTCTTCCGTTTGTATACCAAATAAAGTCATTTTCACCTTAGCTTTCAGGACTCTGTTTAGTCTGGCTACAACCTGCCCTTCTGGGTCTTTTGTTGTTGCTATTGTTGAATTATTCCTCTTGGATATTCATTTCTGAATCTAAATGGAGCTATCAAACTTTTCTGAATCCTATGCCTTTGCTAAGCCACTTACACTGTCTTAGAATGCCACCCCTACTACTCACTTGGCCAAAGTCATAGAGGTAGATGTGAAAAACTTAGGATTGAAACCCAAGTTTTAAGCCATACCAGAGAGGGCATTTATTTGAGAAGAATTTATTAAGTACCTACTATGTGTCATGTACAGCTCTAAGCACCGGGAAAACAAAGGCAAAAGTGAAATAGCTCCTTCTCAAGAGACTTAGATTCTATTAGGAGAGAATGGACCATCCACAGAAAAGCAAATGAAAAATATATACTATTCTCAATCAAGGTAATATCTAGAGGAGGTCAGCTCCAAATGGAGTGATCAGGATAGGTTTCCTTTAGAAGTCAGCCTTTGAGTTGAGCTTTGGTGAAAGTGAGAATTCTAAGAAGCAAAAGTGAGGGGAGAGAGAGAGAGAGAGAGAGAGAGAGAGAGAGAGAGAGAGAGAGAGAGAGAGAGAGAGAGAGAGAGAGAGAGAGGACATTCTAAGCATGAAGAACACCTTTATGAAGATGCAGAGTCAGATGAAGTATCATGTTTAGGAAATAGCAAGTAGGACAGTTTGATTGAAATGCACTTGAGGGAGAGTATTATTCAGCAGAAGCAGACAAATGTTAAACAAAGGAGTTACCAAATACCAAAGTTACCAAAGGAGTTAGGCAAAAGGGAGCTCCTTGACCTTCTTTGGGGGCAACTAGTTGGGGGAGTGGAATGAGGACTGGGCTTTAATACTAGGAGACCCAAGTTTAAATCTGACCTCAGATACTTACTAGCTGTGTGACCCTGGGAAAATCACTGAATTTCTGTTCTGCCTTGGTTTCCTCATTTTTAAAATGAAGATAAGAACAGCACTTATCTCCCATGAAGTTTTTTTTTCTCAAATTAGAAAATAATTGTGAAGCACTTAGCACAGTACCTGGCACCAATAGGTGCTCTATAAATGTCAGTGATGATGATAATCGTGGTGGTGGTGGTGGTGGTGATGATGATGATGATGATGATGATGATGATGATGCAGAGTAGTGATGTAGTGATGTAGTCAAATATATTCTTTAAGAAATTCAATTTGGCAGCTATTTATAGGATTTACCAGAGACTGGAGAGGCTGGATGCAAGGAAACAAATTAGGGGACCATTGCAGTAGTCCAGGCAAATGATAATGAACTCAACTAGGGTTAAGCCTTTGTGAGAGTGGAATGGGTCTGAGATACTGTGTAGGTTAAATATATAGGATTTAGTAAAACTAATTTGATATCAGGGTTAAGGGATAGGGAAAATCTAAGGATAACAAATGTGAATGGAATAATAGTTATGCCCTCAACACAACTAGGAAAAGAGAAGACGAGAACCTGATTTGGGGAGGGGCGGTGAGAAGGAATAATGAGTTCGGTTTCAGACGTTGAATTTGATCTATGAGAAATCTGTTTGGACATGTCTGCAATGCCATTGGTGACTAAAATATTAGCAACAAGAAGGCAACACACTAGAATGGACAAACTTGTGGCAAGTCAACCTGTATGGGCCTCCGTTCTCCCATCTTCAATATTAGGGGACTATACTAGATGATTTGTAACATCCCCTCCAGTTATATTTGTCTCTCTGTCTATCTGTATATCTATCTATCTATCTATCTATCTATCTATCTATCTATCTATCATCTATGACAATGGTTGGCTGGATGCATTGATTTTATACAAAGGTGATTGATTGTTGAATCACCCATAGGAGATGAAATCACTAAGAGAATGTAGAGAGAAATAGAGGAGGAGGAGAGGATACTACTTAAGGCCAAAAAATATAATGTATGGCAGAGGTGAACTTCAAACTTATTTCTTCTTTACTCCACAATCTATAATCTATCTGCTACCCTAGAAAAAAAGAGTTGTCTTGGTTTATTTGAGTCCAGCTGTCTGCTGGCAACAAGAATATGTGCTATGCCATTTTTGAACGGAAAAGTTTACTTAATATTTCATCTCTTGGTCTGGGTCTTTTTAAATATTTTATTTAATACTTTGAAAGAAACCAAAAGGAATAGCAAATTCCAATGAATATTTTATTGATAGGAAGTTCAATATCATCATTGCATCTCTAGTGGTTTCAAGTTTGTGTTACTTATATTCTTCTAAGCCAACAGTTAGCTCTTCCATTCTCCTTTGTCTCAATAAGGAGGTAATTTAATATATCTTTTTATACCCTTTTCTGTAGCCTATGAGCCCTGGTGCATAGGGCAATGACATTAAAGAAACCAAGATACTCCTGGGGGAAGTAAGGCGATATATCTAATCAAAAGATTGGCATTTCATTTTCAGTCTCTTTATATTTGGATTTCTTAAAAAACATGTTGGAGGCCATGGTCCTAATGCGCTGCCTCCATCTGATACTTATAATTCTTTATTACTCAAATTGTCATTCTCATGCTTTTTCACTTCATTATACCCTAGGATTTATAGTACAGAGTCAGTATGGTGGAGTAGATAGGATTGGCCTGGAAGTTAGAAAGGCCTGGGTTCAAGTCCTGCCTCTGGTGCCTGCTGGCTGTGTGACTGGACAAACCACTTAACCTCTCAGTGCTCTTAGCAACTCTCTTAGACTAATAATAATAATAGTTACAATTTATATAGTGTTTTTTAGATTTTCAAAGTGCTTTATAAATATTATCTCAGTTTATCCTCACAACCACCTTGGGGGTTAGGTACTATTATTATTACAGATGAGGAAATTGAGGCATACAGTAATCAAATGACTTGCCCAGGGTAACACTGAAGGTAAGTGTATGAGGCTGAATTTGAACTTTGGTATTCCAGACTCCAGGTCCATGGTTCTACACACCATACCCCCTAGCTGCTTATGGCTATAACTTGCTGAACTGCATTAGCTGAGAGGGTTCTTCACCATAGAACTCTCTCTCTCTCTCTCTCTCTCTCTCTCTCTCTCTCTCTCTCTCTCTCTCTCTCTCTCTGTCTGTCTCTCCTATGTGTGTATATATAAATATATAGATATACATACATATATGTATATATAATATATGTGAGTATGTATATGTATACATATATGTATGTATTTATAAATATGTGTGTATATCTATGATAGATAGATAGATAGATAGATACTGGTAGGTTGTTCACTATCCAAGTTAATATCTGCCCCCTTTGGAATTCTCCTTACCATAACAATACCTTTTTGCCCAGGTGCCAGAAAGATGCAGAATGGAGTAAGTTTACAAAGAGATTTTTTCCCCTTAGAAAGTCATTGATGTGTAACTTGTTTAGCCTGTCCTAGTTACAGATACCATAGACTTTTCCTTCAAATAAGGAAATACCTGAAGCCTTTCCACAGCTTTATGTCATCTCTTCCCATTCTAAAGCAAGAGCTCAGGCCTGCAATGACTATGAGGTCTGGGGCTTGGGAAGGCTGCCTGTGATATCATGGACTGAATACTGGGTTTAAGTTGACATTCTGCTACTTGCCTGGTAGGAGTCTTGGTGGAAGTCACTTCACTGTCTCTGAGACTTGCTTTCCTCATATCTGCCATGGGATTCTAGGATCAGAGCTGGAAGGGACCTTAGAAAACATCTTCTCTCGTCTCCTCATTTTACAGATGAAGAAACAGAGGACAGGGCTTGCAGAGCCTTACATTTGTGTCACTTGTCTCAGAGGGTTGTTAATGGGAGGTAAAGTGCTACATAAATGTCTATTATTAGTATTTGTTCCCTATTCCCCAGAGTTGCGAGTCAGATAGAGCAGTTCCAAACATGACTAGTACTTTCCATTTTGATTTGAGTGAGAGGGTGAGAAAAGATCCTAAGCATGAGATAATTCAGAAGAGGTCAGTAGCTAGCATACTGAGGGCTACTGGACAGTTGGGGGCAGCATGAGGACCCTGGAGCAAGGCTTTCCACAAGAAAGGAAGAAATCACCACTAGAGCTAAGGAGATGAAAAAAATTATCCCACTTAACAGCTTCATTTAGGACAGTCCTGAGCCAGGTTTGTCTACCAGTATTAATTCACTTGTTCACACATTCATTAAACAAATTAAATTTACTATTTATTGATCAGCCCTATACATGGGAACTCTTCCCATTGTTTCATACATTCTAGCTTGGATGAGTAGCTCTGGGAAGGGCTTAGCAAACCCTCATACCAGAGGTACTAGGCCTCCCTGAAGAGCTTATGCATCTTCCTTTGGTGTCCACTCAACTCTCACCTATGACTCCAAGAAACACCCTGATAAAACCATCTTGGCAGAATGGCTAAACCAGGTTGAGGGTAACCCATAAGCCTAAAACCTATCAGTAAGTTAGCAGATATCTACCCCAAACATGTGAAGAGTTCCCTTGGCAGAATGGGCAGACAAGAACAATTTGTTCTAATGGCCATGAAGGCAACTGAAGCAGGAGCTGTAGAGCTCATAAAGCTTGCTCAGGCATCAAAAACCACTGTTATTCCAAGTCATTTTCAGTTGTCTTGACTTTATTCTTGCTGCTGGACTTCTATGACTTTGGAAGAGACGATGAGGCTGATAACTTTGTACAACTATAATTCACTTAAATTTCATGTGCAAGACATTGCCCCATGATATTAGTAGTCCTCCTTAAAATGAAGGACAAACATTAACTACATTCTAATGTGCTATATTCCCTTTTGAGTGACATATAGTAAGGAAGAATGAAGAGAGAAGGAAGTTGGAATGTTAGGCACTGGAAATTTCTCTGAATGGAGACAATAAATTATGGACAGCATATGACTCAAAAGTGATTATGTACAGTCAACATCTGTATTAAGTTCTGGAAATGCCAAGAAAGGCAAAATCAAACAAAACAAATGAAGAAGCCCTTGCCCTTGGGGAGCTCACATTCTAATGGGAAAGATGACTTGCAATTAGTTATGTACAAGCAAATTATATACAAGACCAACTGGGGATAGTCAACTGAGGGAAGGCACTAGTATTTAAAAGTATTGAGAAAGCCTTTGAGAAGATGGGATTCTAGTTGTGACTAGATGGACAGGTAGATAGGCAGACAGATGTATAATTTAATGATAAGTGATTATTATGTGCCAGGTACTGAAACAGCCAAGGAAGGCAGTTTTCAGGGAGCTTCCAGGTCCAGTGGGGAAAGAAAACACAATAAAGGGCTGATATAAAAAGGGAGAGTAGAAAGAAGAATGGTACACATTAAGTGACATGAGGTGGAGATGGTTGAGAAATGGCATGGAGGTGTGGGACCCAAAAGGTAAAGCAAAAGTTTGTCTATCAGACTCAGGGAACACAGTGGCAGAGTACAAGGTGGTGTTGGAGGGACTTGAGGATGATGGTCAGAGATTGGATACTATGTTATGGTATTGATAGACAGATCTACAGATTCCCCAGAAATGCCCCAAAGGTTAGAACTATATCATAGAAATTTTACAAGCCATATGTGAAAGATAAGTCTAGTTATTTTAGTCTTGCCTCAACCAAATAAACGTGGAATATATGCCCAACATAGGGCTAGGTGAAAACAGCATTCAATAATGCCTAACAACTGCAATTGTAGGGCAATTAGGGTGTGTGTGTGTGTGTGTGTGTGTGTGTGTGTGTGTGTGTGTGTGTGTGTGTGTGTAGGGTATGACGAATCATGAATACTTGGGTAAGGCTTAGCTTAAGTTAATTTATAGTTTATGGGTGAGGTCATTATATAGCTATGGACTAAAATACTTTGCCCAATCTAGTATTTTTGAAAACATTTTCTAAGACTGAGCAAACACAAATTAGTACAGTATATGTGTTTTGTGCCTTTGTATGGATATAAAAATAAAAATGTAATGGAAATAAATGATTAATACATGCATGTATACATAAATAAAATTAAATAAATGCTAAATCAATAAGTATATATGTAAATAATAAATGTAATAGATATAAATATGTATTTACATAAAAATAAAAACAAAACAGATCTTCACATAGACACAAATCTTTTAAACTCAATTCAAAGGGACAGGGGAATATGTCTAAGACCTGTGACTTCGTTAGTATATGAGTTTGCTCCACCAACTCTCTATATCTTAGTAATATCAGAGAAAAGTAATGCAAGTTCAGAGTTTAAGTGGCTTATCCACAGTCAGTGTTAGAGGGAGACTTGAATTCAAGTTTTAGGATTATGTATTAAGAGTTGGAAGGGCCCATATTGTTGTCGTTCATGTGTTCCACCGAATGCTCCTTGGCTCTGTCCTATAAGGCAAAACAGAACAAGTCTAATCTCTTTTTAAGATGATTATGTTTTTCAGTCATGTCCAACTCTTTGTGACCCCATTTGGGGTTTTCTTGGCAAAGACACCAGAGTGTTTTGTCATTTCCTTCTCCACCTCATTTCACAGATGAGAAAACTGAGGCAAAGAGGGTTAAGTGACTTTTCCAGGGTCACACAGCTAGTAAATGTCTCAAGACAGATTTGAACTCAGGAGGATGAGTCTTCCTGACTTCACCCCAGGGGGAAGGGTCCATAGAGATCATAACTCCCTTATTTTATAGATGAGGAAACTGAGGCCCAGAAATGTCAGATGGTTTGTCAAAGGCCACACAGGTAATTCAGAGGCAAAATCTGAACCCAGCTAGTCCTTCTTCCACGGTGGCAATTTCCAGAGTCAGTATCCAATGCTCTTATCTCCTATGCTAAGCTACTTCTTGAGGTTAAAGGGAATGATCAGGGTAAGAAAATAGGAACCACTAATGAAAGCTGAATAATAATAAAAAAGCAATAGCTTAAACTGGCCTCATAGCAGAAATAAAGTAAACACATCAGTCGCAAAAACCAGAATAAAGACATTTCTTTGCTATAGTGCCAAAATAAAAAAAAAAGATTTATTTTTTCCTGGAAACACAAATGAGATTTATGTGTAGTGTAACAGGAACAGACCATGGGAAAAGTGGAAAGCAATGTAAATAAAAGACAACCTGAGAAAGAGAGGAAAAGTTTGCATCTTGTGTTTAGCTGGCTGTCAACTTAGTATTAGAATGGTGTACAAATGACCTTTATGGTTTCAGAGCCTTTAGAGTTTTTCTAATTTACAAAAATATTTTGGAATGTGTTGGTGAAGGAAAAAAAAAACTAACCCAAGCTTATTACCATGGGGTTCAAAAGTTGCAAGGGGAGGGATGAGGAGGAAGATGTAAGAAGAATCAAGAGAAGTCTGTTTTAGCAACAGGAAGGTAATTGCTTCATTTTATTCTGCAGCAAAATCAGAACCAGGTGATTGGCAGCAAGCCCACATGTGAAGATGTTTCTTAGCTCACAGATGATATGCCATTTATGCTTTTAGATCAAGTTGGAAGAGATGTGAAACAGCCATCTGGTGGCTGGTCATAGCGTTGAGCTCTTTATCTTTGTTACATCCTGAGATCCTGCTTGATCACCTCCTGGTGGACAACTTTATATCAAAAACAGCCAACAGCCTGGCTCCTACCCACACACTAACCAGAGGAACCAGAGAAGCTATTGAATCTGAATTCATTAGAGCCATTCCATTGCTCTTCACTATATTTAAGAGATGTGGAGGAGCTTCACAGTGGCATCCACACATTGATCCTTAAATATCGTGGGGATTTATGTCCTGAGAAGATAGACATTGAATTGTTTCCTCCTTCTAGCTATATTTGACTCCAGACTTTCCTGCTCCCATCCCTCTCAAAGGGTTTTGCAGTATTTGTCTGTTGTCCAAGCCCTATTATGTTTTAGGAAGGACTGCTCTGGATGAAGGCTGCCATGGCATCTGGGTCTAATCAACTGAGAAGAGCATATGTATACATCAAAACAATTTTCAGTTCAGTACTTCAACAAGCATTTATTAATTATATAGGCCCAGGAGTTGTAGAGATAAAAATGGAATAGTTCCTGCCCTTCCTGTATTATACTGGGGGGGGGGGGGATGGACAAAACTTGTGTAGAGAAATAAATACAAAGTGGAATCATGAACTGGGCCTGTGATTTTGCAAGTAGAGTGCTTTCAGTAAGGAATCCCCTTTACTACTGTAAATGAACACTTTCTCTGAAACCTATGTTCTTAGAAGGTTGCCCAGGGCTTTGGGAAGGAAAATTACTTGCCTAGAGTTACACAAATGGTTTATTTCAAAGATGGAACTTGAATTCATATCTTCCAGCATTAGAGGCAAACTATTCCTTCCTATCCCCTATGTTCAGCTGGCTTTCTATAAAAAGTAAAACTATGTCATTTCAAGGAGTAGAGAAAGTTAACAACTTGTGAGGTTAATAGAAAAGGAATGGTTTAGGAAATCAAAGGATCTAGCTAGACAAATTATTGTTGTTCAGTCGTACCTGATTCTTTGTGACCCCATTCAGGGTTTTCTTGGTAAAGATAACCAGAGTGTTTTGCCATTTCCTTCTCTAGATAATTTCACAGATGAGGAAACTGGGGTTAACTGACTTGCCCACGGTCACACAGCTGGTAAGTGTCTGAGATTTGAACTCAGGAATATGAGTCCTCCTGAGTCTAGGTCTGGCACTCTACCCACTGTGCTGTCCATATCTGGACAAATGCTCACAAACAAAGAAAAGATAACACAGTTTAAATGTGGCTATGCTTTCTAGTTTGTTAGCTTTTAGGAAAATACTGGCAGTGGCCACAGAAATGTACCCAAAGGTTTATCTTTCTTTGTTTTCTTTTTTTTTTTTTTGCAGGGGGGGAAGGCAAAGCAATTGGGGTTAAGTGACTTGCCCAAGGTCACACAGCTAGTAAGTGTGTCAACTGTCTGAGGCCAGATTTGAACTCAGGTCCTCCACTGTGCCACTTACCTGCCCCCCAAAGTTATATCTTGAGTCCATTTTTGCTCATATTGTCAACTTTTCACCCCATGTTTTGTGGGAAGTATGACAAGGGTGCTTTCATATTTTCCTATTCCTCCCTTTGGAGGGTTACATTTTGCACTCCCATTTTCTATATGGAAGGGGCAGAGCTGAGTCCCAACCTGTGCTTCTCTCCACTGTCCTGTGTTTATTTGGTTGGCTGTTTTTCCTTAGTGTTACTACCTTTCTGGTTTCTTTTGTTTATTTAGATGAGAAGATTTTGACTAGTGTCTGTCTCTAGTGACCTAGGCCTGGGGTTCAATCCTAAGGCTACCCTGGCACCTGGAGATGTAATACAGCCAGTCTTTGAGTGCCTTTGGTATCTGAGCAACTGCTGAGCTGTGGGAGCTGTCATGGAGAGACAAAGCAGGATTGAGGACAGTTAATGGATTTCAACACTTCATTGAGTACCTAAAATTACAGCTGTTTGTTACAAAACAACATTTGGAAATTGTTGTAACATATAATTTTTGCTAATTGCTTTGTGAAAATATTGTCTATCAAAACCATGGGATTTTAGTACTGTAAGAGACGTTAGAAAATAACTATTGCCATTGCTTCATTGGGGAACTGAGGCTCAGAGAGATTAAACCACTTAGCATTTTAGCAGCCAAGCCATGACTAAAACCCATCTCTCCTGACTTTTCAATCCAGGACTCTTTTCACTAAAATGCACTGATTTACATTCCAGATTTGTTCATTTTGGTGGTGTGTGCACTTTTAAGCTCTGAAACAGAAGAACAGAGCTTAAGAATAATAACCCTGCGGTGCCTAGGTGGCTCAGTGAGTAAAGCGCTGGCCCCAGAGTCAGGAGAACCTGGGTTCAGATCCAGCCTCATGCACTTAACACACACACAAACAACTAGCTGTGTAACCTTGGGCAAGTTACTTAACCCCAACTGCCTTCCATAAGGCAAAAAAAAAAAAAAGAATAATAACCCTACCAGAGCAGAAATGAAATCCATTCTGGCTCCTAATATCTCTTGCTTACTCCACACTGTATGCTATGGGTCCTATTTCTCTATTTCTAACCAAGAGTCATCTTGGAAGGTAAATACTCTTTTTTTCTTTTTGTTTTCTCTTTTAATATATTATTTTAAAGGTCTGCTTCAGATAGTCATGACTGTGCAAAGTACATCTAGAAGCAACTGTATGAAAGTCCTTGGATTACGCTTGAGATTCACTGATTTAAGCTATGGATCAGTAATCTAGTTATCAGTGGAAAATGTCTCTGTTGTTTTCCTTTTTATCCTGAGATGAAGGTTTTGATAGTTTACTTTTGAGACTTCCTGAAAAGAGGGTATAGAACTCATTGAGTCTTTTGAAAGATCACACAATCACAGAACATGAATGTTGGAAGGGACTTCAGAGGCCATCCAGTCTAACCCATGAAAAGAATACCCAGAATAACTTATCAGTGGTTGTACTTCAGACAAGCAGTGAACAAACTAACCCAAGCAGTATGGGGGGGGGGAGGGGCTTATGAGTAGAAGGACAGAGGAAAGGAAAGAGGGAGAGAAGGAGGGAGAAAGAAAAGGGAGGGGCCAGTTGGGAAAAGACTGGGGGAGAGAAAAAATTTCCTCCTACTTTGTAGACCAAAATGTATATTTTAGAGCAATTTTTTCCCCTAAATTCACCAAAAGATAGTACTCATTCTGATATCCTACTGGTTTTCTCTTTTTCGTTGCAATGTTCATTAATAGAAAACCATTTCTTTTTGTTGTCAAAGGAAAGGGTACTAGACTCGGATACAGAGGGCCTGTAATAACCCCCCAGCTTTGATGTTACTTAGCTGTGTGAACTTTTACTATGTCCTGAGACTTGCAGTTAGGAAGACCTATGTTCTGTGACCTGTGCAAGATCCTGGATGTCTTAGCTTCAGTTTCTTCATCTGTAAAATGATGACTATAACAGAATCTAATCTATAGATTTTTGTGGGGATCAAATGAAATAACATATGTAAAGAGTGTTGCAAACATTCAAATGCAATGTGTGGATGATGATGATGATGTTTGTGGACACTAAGACGTTAAGTACTTTGCCCAGAGTCAGAAAGCCAATATATATCAGGGGAGGGACTGGAACCCAGGCTTCCTGGATTCCATGGCCACCTGTCTGTCCATTGCACTACTACTTCTCATGCAACTCTCACAGCATGCTGGGGATGAATGATTTTTATGTGAGTTCCTTGAGGGACAAACTGTTTCATTTTTGATTTTGTGTTTTTAGTGCCTAGCACTGTGCTTTGCATGTTGTTCTTGTTTTAGTCAATTAGTTAGGTTTAACTCTTCATGACTCCTTTTGGGCATAGGAAAGGCACTTAAGTGGTTTGCCATTCTCTTTTCCAGCTCATTTATCAGATGAGGAACTGAAGCAAACAGGGTTAAGTGACTTGCCCAGGGTCACACAGTTAATATATATCTGGGGCCACATTTGAACTCAAGTTCTCCTGACTCCAGGGTCAGTATTGTATCCTCTGCTGCCACCTAGCTGCTGCACATATCCTATCATATAACATAATATAATTTGATATGATATGATATATATGATATTATATAATACAATAACATAACAAAGTATAATTACTATAATATGACATGGCAAATATGACGTGACATGACATGACATAATATAACATAAACATAACTTGGTAATATATTTGTAACAGGTAAAATTTTTAGTACCTGTTTCTATCCTTCTCTACCACCTGTTATTGTTTGAAGGCTTGATGAATTTCACATGAAGAGCCAGGGGAAAGAGGTTGTTAGGAAGATAATAGTAATCTACTATGTGTATATCGTATCCTATCCCCCTCCTCCAATATTTAGTAAGAGATAAAATGGAAAATTCTTTTTACCTGTTATTGATCTGCTTAGTCATTTCTCCCCTTAATTGTGGTTCCTGTTTGGAGTTTAAACCTAAGCAAGGGTTTTTTTTTAAAGAACTGATCACTAATTTTCCCCATCTACAACCAATTTTTCTTTTAATATTGTTTTATAGAAATGGCAAAACTGCCAATATAGTGAAAGGAAATAATTATGGGTGGTTGTAGGGCATTTTCTTTTCTTTGAGGCAGGTTTATTCACAGAATGAGCAAACTCATGAAATGCTAAAACAGTATTAGCCCTGAGAATACATTAACTGGTAATGGGATGCTCAAAACTCCATGGTAACTATTATTAGTAGAATTCAAAATATATACTTTTTGAATTAATATTCTAGTCTCTTTTTAGGAAACATAGCATTCATAGAATTAGATCAGATGGTGAAATAAGAAAGACTATTGCTTTATTATGAGGCTATGTCCATAGTTAATGCTTTCTTTTAGATGTGCTAGCGTTCTTTTCTTTTTCTCTTTTTTTATTTCCTTGCTCATTGAAAGAATATAGAATTGCATGCTTACTGTCTGTTGGAGGAAAGTGTTTGGTGATAAAGTAGGAAAAGTATTACATTTCAGCTCATAAAGTTTATTATGTCCTCAGAGTAAGGCATAAAAATGAAATTTCCTCTATAGCTTCTTCATGAAATAAACTCAGTAGATAAATCTTTTGATGTCTTCATTTAATTACGTTGGAGTCATCTTCTCCAAGTCAAGTCTCAGAGTTCTATCCAAAGTCCTCTTACACTGAGTAGGCAGCCATTAGTGATGTTCATCTGGGAATAAGGGATATGAATAGTATGCTTCCACAAGTTTAAACCATTCCTGAGTTGCTGAAGCAGGCTTGACCAACATTGTGCTCTTGTAAAGGCATGTAGACAGGAAAGGAGACTTTGGACTGTGAAGGATGTGGGAAGATGGACCTATATAATATATACAGTGATGAACTGGTAGGAAAGGAATCAGTGAGTTTTTCCACCAAATTTTCATGCTAGTTGCAGCAATTCAGGCTTAGACTTTTGGAAAAGGTAAATTACTTGCCCAAATCAGGGCCACATATTCTTCTCAACAATCCTTTGATTACCACCTCTGATAGTATGAACAGCAACTAGTATATCTGATTATACTACATTTTCTGCACCTTTCCACTGACCATTCCTAGGTCTGACCTGATAAGGATGCAGAGTAGGTGGCTACTTATGAAATTTGATTTTAGAATTCTCTATCCAAAATATCTCCCTATATGGACTTGCCAAATTTCCAGGAATGACAGGATTAAGACTTAACTCCCTTGGCCTTAAAGGTTTCTTTGCTTTTATGAGTTTCTTTTTGAAATGCAAATCCCTGGAGACTATAATGTGTCCAGCTATTATCAGCTAACAGTTTAATAGAGGTTAGTTAACACTGAACATTAGAGTTAAACTTAGAGTTTTCCATACTGAAAATGGAAGCAAGAAAAGTTAAACTGTAGAAGTTAAAGGATTCAGAAGGAACAGAGAAGCAAGCAGTGGAGCTTGTGATAGAAGGAGAGAGAAGGTGATCTAGGGGTTGTGAAGTCATGATGGTTTCAAACCCATGAATCCCAACTGAATCCTGCTGCCTATGGAATTAGGCAAGAAATGTCAACTATCTACTTGCCCAGAGTTTCAATTAAATTCCAGAAAGCAGATGAAATGACCTTCTATCCATTTACCACTAGGGTCCGTGGGTTTTCTAGTGACTATATCCCATTACTATTGATTGGGCATAAGATAACTCAGCCAAGGGGCGGAGCCAAGATGGCAGAGTAGAAACAGCCTGTCCAAGGGGCCCTTCCCCCAGATCACCTCCAAACCATGTAAAAGGGGACTCTGAACAACTTCTGGAGCCCCAGCACTGACAGAATGACACAGGGAAGCTAACCTCCTGCTGAGGACAGCCCAGCAGCCCTGCAGGAAGGGCCAGCACAGCACTCTGGGAGCCGACAGCCCAGCATGGGGAGAGCCGAGCCCAGGTCCACTTGAGCCCCAGTTTTAGCCCCAGGGCGGCTGGGCCAGCAGCCAGCTGGAGGGACCCCAGAACACCAGCAGCTGTGGCAATTCTAGAATTGTCAACACAGACATGCCTAGGACAAAGTGAGAGGTTAGTGCCCTATGGACTTTGGGACCAGTATTTGGGGAACGCGTTGGCTTCCTCCCCTAGGGGCTAGAAGCTGCTGAGGAGACACGCCATTTTGCAGCATCAGTAGCAGCATCAGCTCCTAGCCTGCGAACTGTAGGGAGATCTAGCGATCAGTCTTGGGGGGTAATTGCTCTTGCTTTAACCTCCCTGGATCTGGATTGTGGTCTGGGGTAGAGGTTGTGGGGTGAGTATCCAGCTTACCAGAACCAGAAGTTGTGAAGACCCCAGCTTTGGGATAGAAGCTGCCCTGTCTGGTGGCAGAGTCCTACTGTGGCAACAAGCCCAAAAGTCAAGTAATTAAGTGGCAACATGCCGAGGCAAAGGAAACAAAATAAACAGAAAAATGCAACATTAGACTCCTATTTTGGGGGCAAAGAGGATCGAAGCATGGAACAGGAGGACTGTGAGGTCAGAAATCCTGCTCCAAAAGCCCCAAAGGAAAACATGAGTGGGTTACAGGCCATAGAGGACCGTAAGAAGGACTTTAAAAATCAAATAAGGGAAGTGGAGGAAAAATTGGGAAGAGAAATGAGAAGGATGCAGGAAAAGTATGAAATGAGGGTCAACAGCCTGACTGAGGAAAATAACACCTTAAAGCATAGACTGGCAAAGGAAGCCCAAAAGGGCAATGAGGAGAAGAATGCCTTAAAAAGTCGAATTTGCCAGATGGAAAAAGAATCTCAAAAGTTCACTGAGGAGATTCATTCCTTTAGAGTTAGACTGGAGCAAATCGAAGCTAATGACTTTATGAGAAATCAAGATGCTGTTAAGCAGATACAAACAAATGAAAGAATAGAAGGTAATGTGAAATATCTCATGGGAAAAACCACTGACCTGGAAAATAGATCCAGGAGAGATAATTTAAAAATTATTGGACTACTTGAAAGCCAGGATCAAAGAAAGAACCTAGAAATCACCCTTCAAGAAATTCTCAAAGAAAATTGCCCTGATATTTTAGACCCAGAGGGGGAAATAGAGGTTAAAAGAACCCAGAGATCACCTCCTGGAAAAAGATCCCAAAAAGAAAAATCCCAGGAATATTATAGCCAGGTTCCAGAATCCCCAGATCAAGGAGAAAATACTACAAGCAGCCAGGAAGAAACAATTTCAATATTGTGGAAACACAGTCAGGATAACACAGGACCTGGCAGCTTCTACACTGAGGGACTGAAGGGCATGGAATATGATATTCCAGAGGGCAAAAGAGCTGGGACTGAACCCAAGGGTCACCTACCCAGCAAAACCGAGTAATTTGTTTCAGGGGAAAATATGGTCATTCAGTGGAATAGAGGACTTTCAAGCATTCTTGAGGTAAAAACCAGAGTTGAATAGAAAATTTGACATCCAGACACAAGAAGCAAGAGATGCCTGAGAAGGTAATCAGGGAAAAGAAATCAAAGTTGACCTATTTACATTCCTACATGAAAAAACAATAACTGTGACTGATGAAACCTTTTTCAGTATGAAAATAATGGAAGAAGGGTATATGGGCATATGAATACATATGTGAATGTGTGTATATATGTTTACAGTTATACATGGATAGAGGGCATAGGTTGAATTTGTTGGGAAGGGATGATACTTAAGGGGTGACGCTATGAGGTGAGAGAGGAAAGTGGCAGGAGGAGATGGGGAGAGACAGGGTAGGGTAAACTATCTCATGTAGAAGAAGCAAGGGGAAGTGGTTGCAAAGGAGGGGGAGAATAGGAAGGCAAAAAGGCAAAACCACATTCTCATTGAATTTGGCTCACGGAGAGAATGACATACATACTAAATGGGATATCTCACCCTGCTGGAGAGGGAGGGGGATGAGAGGGGGGATGATGGAGGGGAGGGCACTGTGGGGGGAGGGGAGGTTGGAAGTACCCACTTTTGAAGAGGGATAGGATCAAAGTAGGGAATGGACCAGGTGAGGGGTGGGATGGGTGGGAGGGAATTATAAGCAGCCTTTTACAATATATCTACTATGGTAATGTTTTGCATAGCTATACATGTACAACATATATTGAATTACTTATCTTCCCAGAGGGAACCAGTGACAAGGGAGGAAGGGAATGGATCTGAAATTCGAGGTCTTAAAATTAAATGTTTCAAATATATATAAATACTATTATTAATACTATTTTGCATGTAATTGGGAGATAAGATGTGCAGGCATCGGGGCACAGAGATTCACCTTGCTCTAATGCAAAAGTCGAAGGGGGTAAGGGAGAAGACATGGAAGAGAGCAGATTGGATGAGGGGATATCTTGTGGGACTGCTATTCTGGGATGGTGGGAGGGGGAAAAATGGGGAAAAAATTGTAATTCAAAATCTGGTGGAAATGAATGATGTAAACCAGAAGTTAATAAAGCATTTGTTAAAAGAAACAAACAAACAAACAAACAAAAAAGATAACTCAGCCAAACCAAGAGAGTTCCAGGTCACACCCAAAGGGAAAATTCATTAAAGTCTCTGATGTACCAAGCTGTGAATGGAGAAATGATTCAGCCTCTACGTGTTGCTTTCTTCCCAGTCTTTCTCTCTTCAGGAGGTCTGAAGAGAGCTTGCAATGGTGTGTCTTCTTTCTTAATGCTGGAAACTAGAAGAATCTAGTTTTTTTTTTTTCTCCCACTCTTGCCAACTTTCTCTGCCCCTCACCCAGGCATGGAGTGTTGAGTAGTTGGTCTCCACAAATGAGAAGAAAATACCATATCATTGTAGTTTTGAGCCTAGGGTTACACTTGTATTTTTAGCTTTCAGTAACTTCTCAAACTTTCTCATTGCAATATCACATCTCTTTGAAGCTGGGTTTTCAGCACTTGGTGTGATAAAAGGCAAATACCATGCTAAAATCAATATGTGACAAGAAATGAGGGGGTGGTTTTCAATTTAATTATAAAGTTTGAGAAGCTGTATAGTGTCCAACAGTCACACACATTCCATTAGTAATAGTGGTTATTTGAGAATAAAATTGGGGGCAGCTAGGTGATGCAATGAATAGGGCACCAGTCCTAAAGTCAGAAGGATCTGAGTTCAAATGTGGCCTCAGACACTTTACACACTTACTAGCTATGTGACTTTGGGCAAGTCACTTAACCCCAATTGCCTTTCTTTCTCCCCTCCAAAAAAGAAAAGAATGAAATAAAAATATTTTGTATGTGTATTATTTTTTTTTCAAATGGCCACTAAGTTGTTAGGACATAAATACTTATAAAGTTATTTGGAATTAACTACTTTAACAAACGGAACAGTTAAGGTATTTCTTTTGGCCTAAAGATGTCATGAAAAAATTATTGAGACAATAAGAGAGCCTTGAACCAAGAAAAATTGGTAAACTTTTATATGAAGCAAAGCTTTTAAGGAATGGGACACAGGATAAATTTCTGAGGATGCTGTTATAGGGCAAGTCATTAATGTGGAGGTAGGGGGAGAGGTATAGGAAGTCTCACTTTCTCTACAGTTTGATCTATAGTCAACACTACCATTTGGGATGGTACTTGGGATGTCCTCTTCACCACCAACTTCTCCAAATATTTTCCTTTATTTTTATTAAATATTTACTAAAAATCAGGATATATAGCAGGTCAATTATTCAAGGACTATTTTTAGGGGGATGACAAAAAGGGGAGAATACACTTTTATGGATGGTCAATGATATGATGAGTGAGGTAACCAGTAACAGAGAAGGAGACACCAACTGCTGCTACAATAAGGCCTAAAGATTCTATGTAAATAATTAGTGTCAACACGAAATTGAAAGGTAACATGGTACAGTGAAAACTGATCTTGGAGTTGGAAGACCTAGGTAGCAACTCTCTAGTTGTGTAACTTTAGGCAAACCATGTCTGCTCTCTCTCCTCCAATTTCAATGTCTTTAATTAGGGAATTATACTAATTGATCTCTAAGATACCTTTCAGTTTCACCCTTTAAACCTAAGCCAAGATGAAAATATTGGCCATATCATTTATTGTCTTTTCCCATCTTTCTGGAATATGAAGCTTCCCATTTCTATGTCACTTTGCCAAAGAAATAAATATTAGTACTAAAACTGTATTTTTAGGTTCAGGTCTGACAGAAATAATTTTATATAAATTATCATTAATCTATATCAAAGCCATGTCTATCTTAGAGACAGAAATGGCCAAAGTAGCATGTCCTCTGATACGGCTGACCAAGAAAACTTCAGGTAACATTTATGGGAATCTTGAATATAAGTTCCTTAAGGGCAGGATATTTTCACTTTTTCATTGTAACTTCTCTTCATGCCCCATATGACTTTTCATATCGTAAGTGTTTAATAAACGTTCAATGAATGAATGACTAGATGAATTGAGTATAGGGAGGTATTTTTTTTTTTTTATTTAAAAGCAATTGGGTAGGGGCAGCTAGGTGGCGCAGTGAATAGAGCGCCGGCCCTGGAGTCAGAAGGACCTGAGTTCCGAGGCGGCCTCAGACACTTAATCCACACAAACAAAAACCTAGCCCTGTAACCTTGGGCAAGTTACTTAACCCCAATTGCCCTAAAGGGGCGGCTAGGTGGCGCAGTGAGTAAGAGCGCCGGCCTCGGAGTTTGGATGACCCGAGATCAGATCCGGCCTCAGAAAATGAGCCCCCACGCATAAATAACGACTAGCCGTGTAACCTTGAGCAAGTTACTTAACCCCAAGTTATATGTTGTATGCATAGAAAATAGTCAGTAAAGTTCAGTCTGTTGAATAAATATCCACCTACACCTGATTTGAAGAACCTTTCCTAGAACTCTACTTTTCCCTCCCACAGTTCAAAAGATTGAGTGTTTGAGTGGAGGGGACATAAATGAGTGGGAAGATTAAAAAAAGTAATCCATACCAAGGCTTTTCATTTCTATTATTAAGTAGGAAAATAAAACCCTCTCAAATATAAATTTAAGTTAAAAATTCTAAATTTTGTGATTGGTCTACCAATGGCTATAATAATGCTTATTGTAGATACTACACAAACATTGTAGCCTTTAGAAGGCTGACTAGTTGAAGGAGACCCAAGTCAGTTTTCAAAAGGCAAAACAAGAGAGCAAGTAGCTAGATCCTAGAACATAAGCACTTTCCAAGAAGAACTTGCCCTTTGCTGAATTATATGTTATAGCAAGATCATATAGAAAGGGCAGACAGATGGTACACAAAAGATAAAGAGTTGGGCTTAGATTCAAGAAGACTCATCTTCCTGACTTCAGATAACTTCTTAGCTATGTAACCCTGGGCAAGTCACTTAACCCTGTTTGTCTCAGTTTCCTAATCTATAAAAATAAGCTGGGGAAGGAAATGGCAAACCACTCTTGTATCTTTGCCAACAAAACCCCAAATGAGATCATGAAGAATTGGGCATGACTGAACAGCAAACAAGAAGAAGATCATGAGCATAATTATTCTCCTGTAAGCAGAGTAGAAATGGACTTTGCTGGTTTAATGTGTACCTAATGGACTATGTAATTAACCCATATAAAGGAATCAGATACAGATAAATGAAGATTTCTGAGCCTCTTGTCCATCTGTTTCTTGATTTTTTTTCTTTGTGAATGGAAAGGAGAAGCAGAATACAGGACTTACGCTCATAGGATCAGAGATTTAGAGTTGGAATTTAGTGCTCCAGAGATTACATAATTCAGCTTAGAGTGGGGAAGATCTAGATTCAAATCCTGTATGATGTTTAGGAGCTGTATGACCTAGGGCAAATCACTTAACCTCTGTGATTCTCAGGAAACTTTTTTATTGGAATCTTTTTAAAAAATATAACCTTTCCCTTACTAATATACCCTTTCTTCTCATATACACAGTCAGCTATCCCAGTATCAAAGAACAAAGAGAGAGAAGATACCTTTATGTTTCGCATTCATACCTCATCTCTCCAAAGAAAGGGAAGGAGATGTATTTTCTCATCCATATTTCAGGTTTAAGGTTGGTCATTATAATTGTACACTATAGAGTTTTTGTTATTGCTCATACCATTTACACTGTCACAGTATTTTATGGTGTCTTCCTAGCTTTGCTTATTTCACTTGGTATCAGTTGATGTAAACCTTCCTGTTTTCCTCTGTGTTCTTCATATTCATCATCCATTAATGTACAGTGATGTTATCTTGCATTCACATATCACAATCTATGGGTATTTACTTTCTTTTCAATTCTTTACTACCACCCAATGTGCTATGGTAAATAGTATATATGGGTATATATGGCATATGGTTTTCTGACTTTGACTTCCTAGGAGTATATACCTAGCAGCAGGATCTTTTCATCCAATGTTATTTTAATCACCTTCTTAGTAGTGTAATTTGACATTGTTTTCCAGAATAGTTTCAGTCACTTTCTTAGCATAATTGAAACTGCTTTCCAGAAGCATTTTATGGCTTTATATTGCAGTAGGGTTATGATCTGCCTTTGTGGGGGGAGATCATTCCTACGTTGAAGAAATCATTGGCCATTGACATTGATCATTGTAGCCTCTGCATCTTAGATGTTAATAATTTTTCTCTGTTGGATGCTAAAGTGTTGATGATAGTTATTTCTTGATCTCTTGACTGGCAAATAGTAGCTGCTTGTTCAGCCAGTGAATAGTGAACCCTTGACGAAAAATTAGGATGCTTGAGACTTTAGAATAAAAATCTAGCTATGCAAATTATTATAGGCCCAAGGTCTTATAGAATAATAAAATTTAGAGGAGGGAGGGATTAATCTATCCCCCCATATTTTTCATCTGAAGGTATTTAGACCCAGAGAGTTAAAGTCACTTATCCATAGTCACTCAGGTAAAAAGTATCAGTTATACTTCAAACAAAATCTGTTACTCTAGAGCAGTGCCTAATATCACTCAATCAACAAGCATTTAATAAGCATAAATATGTACCAGGCACTGTGCTAGGTTTTAGTAGATGGAACACTGGATAGAGAGTTGGATCTGGAGTTTGGAAGAACTGAGTTCAAAACTGGTTTCAGATACTAACTGTGAGATCCTGCAAAAGTCATTTATCCTTTCAGCCTTAGTTTCCTCATCAGTAAAAACTATGTCAGAGAGTTGTTAAGAACATCAGATATGATTTTTATAAATACATGCATATATACAGTACATCCAGATACATAATATATATTTATACACACATATATCACTTTTTAAACTAATGAATACTAGCTTTTACTATTGATAAATATTAAAATAGATAAAATTATTAAAGATTAAAGATTAAAAAATAAAAATTAAAGATTAAAATAGATAAAGCTATAAATACCAAATTGTTTAAAAGTATTATTGGCAGCAACCTCAAATAAAATTTGAATATTAACTACTCAACATGTCACTATTACAATTTATTAATGATCAGACAGGATCAGACAATTGTTATCTACTTTCTTGCCTCTAAGTGTTATATGGCATGAATTATGGAATATCATGATTTTAAGAGAATTATGATTACACATGATCCAAAGAGGAATGGAAAGCTTAATCACAGGTATAAGAAAGCTGACTCATATTTACCATTAACTTATCATAAAATCAGTCAGTAAACATATGTTAAGCTCTTACTATGTGCTAAGCACTGGGGATACAAAGAAAGGAAAATTATAGCATCTACTCTCAGGAAGCTCAAAGTCTTATGGTAGGGACAACATGTAAACAGCAATATACAAGCAATCTATATACAGAATAAATTGGAGACAATAAATGGAGGGAAGGCACTGGAATTAAGGGGTGTGTGATGGAAAAGGTTTCCTAAAGAAGGGGAATTTATTGTTGTTGTTCATCCTTTGTTTTTGAAGAGGATCAATGACAGAGGCAGAGTTGAACAAAGTCATCAGACTCACTCTCTTTTCCAGAGTCATCAAAGTCCAGTGGCAGGACAAAAGTCAAGATAATTGGCAATGGACTGGGATTTTAAGGATGCCAGGGAAGACCAGTGGCACAGATGAGGAAGGCAATCAGTTCAGGCATGAGGGACAGGCAGTGAAAATGCCTGGAGTCAGGAAATAGAGTGTCTTGTTAGAGGAAAAGCACTGAGGTCAGTATCACTGGATTGTATGTCAGAATTGCAGGGATATAAAAAGACTGGAAAGCTGGATAGGCGGCAGGTTATGAAGGACTTTGAATACAAAAACCAGAATTTTTATATGTGATCTTAGTCAGGAGCCACTGGAGTTTATTGAGTAGGGCTGGGGTTTAGGAAAATCAATCTGAAAACTTAATGGAACACAAACGGGAGTGAGGAAAACCTTGAGGCAAAAAACCAACAAGAAAGCTATTATAAAAGTCTAGGCATGAACTGACAAGGACCTAGAGTAGGATAGTAGCAGTGTTAATGAAAGGTAAAATCAATAGTACTGGAAAGTTTATGTTGTCAGAAGCAAGCAGGACCAGAAAAGGATATGGGATCAGCATAGTGAGAGTGTGGGATAACTGATGCTGCATTGGTGTCTATGAATTATTTTTTTAAACAGAGGAACAGTCTAGCAGATTGGGTGCCTTCTTTGTTGTGGATTCATGAAAAGATACAAACATGAATCACACAGGATAAGAGGGTGTGAATGAAATGAACTATATAAAAGAGGAAGGAGACCCTCCACACTGATAGATCATAGATGAACTAAAAAACTGAAATAAATGGGGATAGCTAGGTGGCACAGTGAATAGAGCACTGGGCCCTGGAGTCAAGAGGACCTGAGTTCAAATGTAGTCTCAGACACTAACACAAAAACTAGCATCACAGTAACACAGAATGGATAAGCAAAATAAAATTTGTTAGCTTGTGTAGAATTTCAAAATGGGGACAATGTATCAGTCAATGTAGGCTCATGACACAAATGAAATGTGTTTGGGGAATTTAAAAAAACAACAACTTTCCTTAGTATTCTTGGTGTCCTAGGTATGGAGACAGTTGACATTGTCTTTGACACATACTTTCTCTTTTTATTGGGTTATTGGGATCAGAGAAAAAAATGTCTAGTCTTTCATCTTGTTCCTCAAATGACCTGAAAATGATGGGGTTTGTTTTAAGATGCTTTTTGAGAAATATGAGTAAAGAGCCTGTGCACTTTTAAAAGTTGTTGCAAGAGAAATCAATTTTTATTAAAAAAAAAAAACAGTTCATTAAGTGGAAGGCTCTTGGACAAGTTGTGATATATTGGGGTAAAGTCAAAGGCATTTTTATATTAGTGTGAAATATACTGGCGGTTTTGTTGTTGTTGTTGTTGTTTTTGGAGGGGTAGGGCAGGGCAATTGGGATTAAGTGACTTGCCCAAGGTCACTGGGCTAGTAAGAGTTAAGTGTCTGAGGCTGGATTTGAACTCAGATCCTCCTGACTCTAGAGCTGGTGCTCTATTCACTATGCTGCCTAGTTGCCCCTACTGGTTTTCTTATGACAAAATGTTTTAAAGGATATTTTAACTAAAATAAATAATTGTCTTTTTCCAAGTGATAAGTTTCTTCCTCAGTTTCCTCATTTGTGAAACAAGGGGGAACAAACTAGATCAACAAGGTCAGAGAATTCCATCCCGTGTAGGAGTCCCATCCTTTGTAATCCTAAAGTCTATCATTATTTTATAAACCACTAAGTGTCAATTTCCAATAGGACCAGTATCTAAATTTATGTCTACCTATATCCATGTCTATCTCTACATTCATATTTATCTATCTATAGTTACATGCTGTATAGCACATAATTTATAAATATTTCTGTACAAACATTACATTCAGAATAACATTTTGAAAATTAGAGTAAAAGATAAGTAGTTATTGATAGCAAGGTATTATATAATTATATATAACATATACATATATATATATAAACATATCTATAGAACTCTTGTGAAAATTATATAATTTCAAAAAATTCTCTCTTCTTTAGAGAAGTATTTTTGACTCAGGTAGACTAGATTGATTTGGTGTAAAGGATAAAACCTTTTCTGCCCCTCTCCTGGGTAAAAGATTAACCTAAAAATAAGAGCAAGTCTCTTGGGGAAATTTGTTAGTAAAAAAAATGATCTCTTTGAAAGCTTTCTATACTATTCGTTGTCCTGGTTCTCATTCCCTAAAGTCAAGAGTGTAAAGGAAAACTTTGTCAACAACCAGGCTAGATCCCTTGGGATAATTTTCACTAGTGGAAAATATTTTCCTCCAAGATTTTCTGAAATTAAGGAAAGAATAACTATAGTAATTATACTTTTGACAAGGAGATTATCACCATCATTTTCTAATACCTTCTATTATTCTTTTCAGACAGAGGGGGGAAAATCATATAAAGCATGGTATTTTGAGTAATGGAGATGAAGTAAAGAGGATTGCTCTTTTTCTCTAGTTTGTAGAAAAAACAACCCAACATTTATACATTGTAGAATCATAAAATCATAAAGTTAAAAGAGAATTCATGGATCACTTAGTTTAATATTTATACAAATTATGAATTCTGTCTACAAAATTCTTTTATTTTTTATTTTTTTATTTTTATTTTTTTGCTTTTTGGAGGGCAGTTGGGGTTAAGTGACTTGCCCAAGGTCACAGGCTAGTTTTTATCTACAAAATTCTTAACAACTGGTTAAGGAGCCATTTAAACCTCTTCAATGAGAGGAAACACCCTAAGGCAACCCAACTTACTTTTAAGTTCTAATTATTAAAGTTTTTCCCCTTTTGTTGATCCCAATCTACCTTCCTGTAACTTCCACCTATTAGTCCTACTTGTACTACCTGAGGCCACATAAGACTAATTCCACTTTGGCATAACCATACTTTAGTTATTGGGACATTGCTATTATGCTCTTCCCAGGACTCCCATGGTTTCTTCTCCAACATAAACAGCTCTTGTTCCTTTAATGGATCCTAATCCTCTCATCATCTGGATACATTCCCAGTTTGTCAATATTTTTACCAAAATATGGCACCTAGACATGAACTCCATCTTCCAGATGTCATCTAACTGGGGTTGAGAACAGTGGGATGATCACCTTCCTCAGCTTTAATGCTATGTTTTTACAAATGCAAAATAAGGTCACATCATTTTGTCTGTGATATCACACTATTGCATTATATTGTACATCACTGGAACCCCCAGAAATTTCTCACATTAACTTCTTTAACTTTTCTTTAACCTTAACACCTGTCCTCTACTTAGTGCAACTTATTTATTTATATTAATTTACTTTTAGTTTTTAAATTCACTTCCACAAGACTTTGAGTTCCAAATGTTCTCCCACCCCAAGATATTGAGCATTTTGATTACCCATTTTCCCAATCTTCCCTCACTTCTAACACCTCCCTCCTTCTCTTATCCCCTTCCCTTCTATTTTTCTATACACCATTGCCAGTATATCTTATTTCCCAGTTGCACGTAAAAAGAGTTTTTAATATTTGTTTTTAAAATTTTGAGTTCCACATTCTCTCCTTTCCTCCCTCCCCACTCATCCTCATTGAGAAGGTGAGCAATTTGATACAGGTTGTATCTATGAAGTCATGCAAAATACCTCCATAACAGTCATGTTGTGAAAGACTAACTATATTTCCCTTCATCCTATCCCACCCCTGCCCCTCCTAAAAAGTGTTTACTTCTTCTTGCCCCTTATCCCCATTTGCACTCCTTTCCACCATCCCCTCCTCTCTTATCTCCTTCCCCCCTACTTCCCTGTAGGGCAAGATAAATTTCCATACCCAGTTGAGGATGTATGTTATTCCTTCCTCAATCCAAATCCTATGAGAGTAAGGGTCACTCATTCCCTCTCACCTCCCCTTTATTCCCCCCACTGTAAAAAAAAAATTGTCTCTTTTATGTGAGATAATTTACCCCATTTTACCTCTCCCTTTCTCCTTCTCCCAGTATATTCCTCTCTCACCCTTTAATTTTAATTTTTAGATAGTATCACTTCATATTCAACTCACCCTGTGCTCTCTGTCTATATATACATATAGATATATATATATGCATGTATATATATGTATGTATGTGTGAGTGTGTGTGTGTGTGTGTATACATATATGTCTTCCAACTACCCTAATACTGAGAAAAGTCTCATGAGCTACAAATATCATCTTTATATGTAGGAATATAAGCAGTTCAACTTTAATAAGCCCCTTATGATTTCTATTTCCTGTTTGCCTTTCTATGTTTCTCTTGAGTCTTGTATTTGAAAGTCAGATTTTCTATTCAGTTCTGGTCTTTTCATCAAGAGTACTTGAAAGTCCTCTATTTCATTGAATATCTATTTTTTTCCCCTGAGGTATTATACTCAGTTTTGCTGGATAGGTGATTCTTGGTTTTAATCCTAGTTCCTTTGACCTCTGGAATATCATATTCCAAGCCCTCTGATCCTTTAATATAGAAGCTGCTATATCTTGTGTTATCCTGATTGTGTTTCCACAACACTTGAAGTGTTTCTTCCTGGCTGCTTGCAATATTCTCTCCTTGACCTTGGAACTCTTGATTTTGGCTATAATATTTCTAGGAGTTTTCCTTTTGGGATCTTTTTCAGGAGGCAATCAGTAGATTCTTTCAATTTTTATTTCACCTTCTGGTTCTAGACTATCAAGGCAGTTGTTTTTTAAAATAATTTCTTTCTTTCTTTCTTTCTTTCTTTCTTTCTTTCTTTCTTTCTTTCTTTCTTTCTTTCTTTCTTTCTTTCTTTCTTTCTTTTTTTTGGAGGGTAATTGAGGTTAAGTAACTTGCCCAAGGTCACATGGCTAGGTTTTTGTTTGTGTGTGCATTAAGTGTCTGAGGCTGGATCTGAACTCAGGTCCTTCTGACTCCAGGGTCAACGCTCTACTCATTGCACCACCTAGCCGCCCCTAAAATAATTTCTTGAAAGATAATATCTAGACTCTTTTCTTGACCATGACTTTCAGGTAGTCCAATAATTGTTAAATCATCTCTCCTGAATCTATTTTCCAGGTCAGTTGTTTTTCCATGAGATAGTTCACACTGTCTTCTCTTTTTTCATTCTTTTGGTTTTGTTTTATAATTTCTTAATTTTTAATAGAGTCATTAGCTTCTATTTGCCCCATTCTAATTTGTAAGGAATTGTTTTCTTCAGTGAACTTTTGAAACTCCTTTTCTATTTGGTTAATTCTGCTTTTTAAGACATTCTTCTTTTTGACTTTTTGGACCTCTTTTGCATTTGGGTTAGTCTATTTTCAAGGTGTTATTTTCTTCAGTATTTTTTGGGGTCTCCTTTAGCAAGCTGTTGACTCATTTTCCATTATTTTCTTGCATTGCTCTCCTTTCTCTTTCCAGTTTTTCCTCTATTTCTCTTATGCTCTTTCATGGCCTAGGACCAATTCATATTTTTCTTGGGAGGTTTTGGAGGTGGGGGCTTTGACTTTTTTTGTCTTCTTCCAGTTATATGTTTTGATCTTTTTTTGTCACCAAAGAAAGATTCTATAGTCTGAGTTTTTATACTGTTTGCTCATTTCCCCAGTCAATTACTTCTGCTTCCAGTGTGGGGTGTATGGGTGTACTCTCCCAAGTTTCAGGGGTATTGTGCAGCTATTTTTTAGAGATACTTCCAGGGACCTGTAAGTTTTCAGTCCTTCTAAGGTGGTGTGATAAAAGTTATGTATTCCTCTCTTAGCTTGTGCTCCGGTCTGTGAGTGATCACAAGCATTCTTTTCTGCTTTGCAACTGTGAAGATTCACTCTCCACTGCTCTCTATCATCTAGCATTCATCCTCACCCTAAGACCACCAGCCAGGATTGCAACTCAGATGGAAACCTGGGCAAAGCAAGAGAATCCAGCTTCAGTGGCAGCAAAGAGATCCCTGCAAACCACCTGTGATCAGCCACTCAATTCCTCCACTTTCTCTGGACTGAGAGCTCTGGAAGCAGTTGCTGCTACTGCAGCCTCTACCACCCCAAGGGCTGCATCTTCACCAAGCTCCTCTCTCTACCCTGAGGCTGGGGTTAGAAGGCACTCTTCTCTCCACCAGCTCCCATGGACCTTTCATACTGACCTTCCAAATTGCCTTTAACAATTGTGTACTGAGAAGTCTAGAAATCACCACAGCTGCCAGTAACTCAGTGCCTAAGACCTTCTCTGGCCCTGTCTGTGCCAGTGTAGCCTACACTGGACTGCATTCTTCTCTCAGACTGGTGCAACAAGAACTTTCCTGTTGACTTTCCAGTCTTTCTTGGGCTGGACATTTGTTTCTCTCTGTCATATTGTGGGTTCTGTTGCTCTAGAATTTGTTTAGAGTCATTTTTACAGGTATTTTGGAGGGGTTTGGGGGAGAACTCAAGCAAGTTCCTGCTTTAACTCATCCATCTTGGCTCTGCCCCCTACTTAGTTCAATTTAGTTACTTTTAACTCAAGTTATTTTTACTCATTAAATTTCAAAATGTTAATTACTAATTTCACTTTCCCATTCTAGCTTATTGATAACATCTTATATCCTAAATGCATCCCTTAATATATTAGGTATTACTAATTTTATAAGTATGACATATATTTTTTCATCTAAGTAATTAATAAAAATTAAGAACAAAATAGGTCTAAGGACAGTTATAATCTTGCTGTGCTCTATTAGAAACTTCTATCCAGGCTGACAATGATTCACTAGTCAAACCATTGGGTCTGACCAATTGTTCTGAACCCTCTTACCTATATTATTATCTAGCCCTCAACTTCCCATTTTGTCCATAAGAATATCATGAAAGATTATTAAAATCCAGATGCAATATCTATATAGCATTCCATAATACATACAAAGTCTAGTGTCCTCAGGGAAAAATATAGGCCAGCAGTTATCAAACAACTATGATCTCAGGAGCCCTTTATACTCTGAAAAATTATTGAGTTCTTGAAACAGCTATTGTTTTTGTGGGTTATGTCTATCAACATTTATTATATTCGAAATTAAAACATCTTAGTAGTATTTCAAAAATAGTTTTGAACTGGAGACCTTTTAATAGGTCTCCAGGACTCTCATGGTTCCGGGAACCACCCATTGAGAGCCTCTGGGTTAGCCTAACATGCTTTGTTTTTAATAAATCCATTGCATCTTTTGTTTTGTTTTGTTTTGCTTTTGGAAGGGTAATTGAGATTAAGTGACTTGCCCGAGGTCACATGGCTAGTAAGTGTTAAGTGTCTGAGGTGAAATTTAAACTCACATCCTCCTGACTCCAGGGCCAGTGCTCCATTCACTGCACCACCTAGCTGCCCCAATCCATTGCATCTTTTAGTAATCATTTCCCTCTAAGTGTTTAAAAACTATCCCTTCAGCAATCTAGAATTTTATTAGGTAAAATTCTTGTTAAACTTATAGAATTTTACAAAGAAGTTATATCAAGCACATGGACCTCCTGTTTGAAGTATCTATTCTCTTTATATTTTATTAAGAAAGTTAAGGGGTGGCTAGGTGGCACAGTGAGTAGAGCGTTGGCCCTGGAGTCAGAAGGAACTGAGTTCGGATCCGACACTTATTGCACACACAAACAAAAACCTAGCCGTGTGACCTTGGGCAAGTCACTTAACCCCAATTGCCCTGCAAAAAAAAAAAAGAAAAAAGAAAGTTAAGACTTTCGCCTGTTTGCATTCTTAGGATACTTCTCCCATTTGCTACAATTCTTCAAAGATTACTGACAACTACTTGACAGTCAATAGTAGTTAAGTGGTAGAACGGATAGAATATCAACCCTGGAGTCAGGAAGACTTGAGTTCAAATTTGGCCCTAAACATTTTTAGTTCTTTAACCCTAGGAAAGATACTTAACCCTGATTACCTCCATTTCCTCATCAGTAAAATGAGCTGAAGAAGGAAAGAGCAATCCATTCCAGTTAGTTTTCAAAGAGAACCAGAACATCAAAAGGGTGATGTCTTGACTTGCAAGTGAATTAGATTTAAGTGAGGCAGGTCTGTGCAAAGTCACCAGAGCCCAGTGGCAAGACATAGGTCAGGACTATGAAATGAAACAACAGCTTGACAGTAACATTGTTAGTCACAAGTTCTTTCAGTGACTTAGGATATAGTTCATCTTGGACAGATAATTCAGACCTTTTGAAAGCAGCTAAGGGCTTGCCTACCATTTCCTCTTGTGTCTTAGGTTTCAATGCCTTCTTAACCATTTTTGTTCTTTTTCTGTCTAAGATCATTCTTCTTGATAGAGGGAACAGAAACAAAATAGAAGCTAAACAAATCTGTCTTCTTGTCATTATCCATTACCATCCCCACGCCTAAGCCCCCATTCCAAGCACAGGCAACCTTCTATCTTTAATGTTCTCCTTTACCCTAAATTAACTTTTTTAATCCCTTTTTTATTTGTTTTTGGAATTTATTGCAAAGCTCAGTTCATGTAACATGGACTTTGTAACATTCCCCAAATTGTTCTCCTAGTATCTTGCCATCCTGTTGTGGTCATCTATAGTTGCTTGTCATTGCTTTCATTGTTTTATGTCTTCTGAAAAAAAAAAAGAATTCATTCAATAGCATAGTTCAGTCACATTGACATTTTAGCTACTTCCCTTCTTCTATGCCAAATCTGCCTTTTTATTTCATGACACTTCATTGAAATTGTTCTAGAGTTTCATTCCTGAGAGATTTCCATTCTTCTAAAGTGTATTTTCCTCTTATTTTATCTAAAAACTTTTGTGTATCTGCTTGAACATCTAGGGTATATATAAAGATATGCCTATGATTCTCTTCTTTATTACAAATATTGAGGACTAGGGTTACAGCCTCCAAATGTTTCCGCCATTTCTATCTCCCCCATTAGTTCCTATTTGCCAGAAGGAGGAACTGTTAATTAAAATGGAATAATGAAGATTATTTAGAGGTACACTAATCTGACTCTCAGTATGATGTGATGTGCTATGGAATCAACAAGTGTGTGGATAAAAGATTACTTTTACACAAAATAAAGGTTGTATTAATTCCCAAATTTGAGAGTATAATAGCAGGGTTGTTAACCTGTCATCCTTATTTTGATAATTGTATTTCAACATCATCCTATCTGTTTTATTATGTGCTTTAAAAAACATTAGTCATAGAATGGGTCCATATATTTTGTCAGACTGCCAAAAGGGTCCATGTCACAAAAGGTTAAGAACCTTTGTTTGAAAAACTGGATATAGGTTCTATTCCAGAGGCATTCTTGGGAGGCCTAATGCCATACCTAAACTGGTCTTATCTTGGGAAATTTGGAGCCATGCAATCTACTTTAGAATAATTTT
Source organism: Gymnobelideus leadbeateri (assembly GCA_011680675.1). Taxonomy (NCBI): domain Eukaryota; kingdom Metazoa; phylum Chordata; class Mammalia; order Diprotodontia; family Petauridae; genus Gymnobelideus; species Gymnobelideus leadbeateri. The sequence goes on along the minus strand of WOXC01005614.1, from coordinate 224,720 downwards.
GGAATGAATTTTATCTTGAAAACTCATAGAGCTTTTGGGATCATTCTGGCCAATATTTTTAAGGTTTATGCTGGCCTCTTTTTATATTCCCTGGACCCCCCTGGAAAAGATAAACTTAGAACAGATTGAAGGTGGAGAAAAGTTTTCCTTCAGCCTAGTTAGTGCATGGCTTAAGTATACCACATGGATCATTAAATCACTCTCATGGCTCACCATTTCCTGGCTTACACTGATATAGTGTACCCCACTTGTTGCCTTTACCTGGGTGACAAGCTATTACTATACATGCATCAGGCTTCCCCAGGGGAAAACAAATGTCCTACTTCTAATCCCATTTTATAGCCCTCCAGAGGAGACAAAAATCCCCCATTTTTGGAAAAATATAAACATCAATAAGTAAACTCATTGCTTAAGACCATTGGGAAACTTCATAGGGAAAGAGGGAGGAAATTAAGCCCAGAAAGGAATAGGACAGTGAGAGAAATTTCCTGCCTGATTAAACAGACTGTTAGGAGAGCTTTTTAAAGAAAATGTGTGTGGGGGGTTCCCTCTAGGGTTTGGGCATAAGATTTCCAGTAAATTGGAAAAGGAAAATGCATCAAACAATGGGTTGTAGAAAGTTTAATGGAACGATGGATAACTTAAATGAATTATCCCCCCCTCTCTAATGTGGAAAAACTGAATGTCTGACTTTCCCATTAAGATATTAACCCTCCTCATATAAACATCACTCATTTTTTATTCCTTTTGGTTTTCTTTTTTTCACCACATGCATTTCATTATAGACATCTCCCTACTACACACACCATTCAACACTTCAGTCTTAGAAGGAAAAACTTAAGCAAAACCAATCAACAAAGAGATATATCTAATTGTATACGGAGCATTTCAGTCACTTAACCTTTCATTTTATGACTGGGGCAAGTGCATTAGCTCATTTAAGTAGATATTTCTTTGAGAACAAGGAAACTTTCCAAAGACCTTACATCCTTAGGATGATCATTTACTTCAATGAGTAAGGTGATCAGTTACTCGGATGAGTAAGAAGTTGATGAAAGTTGAAGGAATACAAAGCTTCAGGTACTTCCACCATCCATTCAAAGGAGTCAGTTTTTTCATCTGGAAAATGGGGATTTTGTACTAGATGGCCTTTGCAGTCACTTCTAGCTCTAAATATATGATTCTATGAAATGCCCAACAGTGATTTGGACTCATTGCAATAAGGAATAGTCCATGCTCCATACTCCATAAAGTCAAGTTTAAATTTTGATTTCAAAATATTTAAAATCGTTAGTTCCCCAAAGCACACACGAGGGAACAAATAGTCACAATGTGATGCAGGGAATGGAAATGTTACTGCAATGTTAGGACTTTGATTTTGTGATCCTTTTTAAGTCAGTTATTCCATAAGCAATTGTGTATCAAATTTAAGATTATTGAGCTTCCATTTTCTGAACATTATAAAAAAATAGAAAAGTTGTTTATGTTGAATAAAGACCATAGGTGGTGCAGTGAGTAGAGCATTGGCCCTGGAGTCAGAAGGACCTGAGTTCAGATCCGACCTCAGATACTTAACACACACACACACACACACACACACACACACACACAGAGGTCACAGGAAAACAAATTTTTTCTCTTTTTGCTAATTAATGATAACAAGATGCTGCTGACTACATCTAGAGCTAAATAGAAATTCGAAAAGTATGTGGAAAAGTCATAAAAAGTGGGAATCAGGACAGATCATTAAGGAATATTAGAAAATTATATGATTACATATATGATATTAGAAAAGTTAAATCTAGGAAAAGAGATTGAATATAAAAGAAACAACAGGAAAACTTTTAGGTTTTTGTTTTTGCTAGTGAATTATAGAATATTAAATTGTGGTATGAGGTTTTTTTCCACTTTTGGTTACATAGAAAATGTTAATAAACTATGAATGTTTAATTAGAGCAACAGCCACTGGAAATGAAATGAAAGAGTAGAAAGCAAAGTTAGTCCAGGTAAAAGAATGCCTGAAGGTTACTGAAAAGTTTAAATGGATTTATGTTTTCATTGATTTAGAAATTCATTCTAGTGATACATGCTGAAACCCAACCTCTTATCTGAGTCTCACAAGTTTGCCATACTGGGTCTACCCACTGTGCTGGAGGCCTGCCTCAATTTTTGGTGATATCTCAAGAGTTGACAACTTATTATTCCCTGATGGTATATATTATTCCTTTTTCTTCAAAGTTTCTCATTAATTGTATCTTAAAAGCCTACATACCTATACACCTTTCCATTGACCTTTGTGTCATAGTCATTTAAAATATCTTTAATGTTTCACTGTTACATTATAGTAATACCAGTAAAAACATTTTAATGAAAATATGGACCTTAATTTTCCTGAGAAAGGAGCTTTGCACTTACTTGAAGACAGTAGAGCCCATTTTCTATTCCAGGTGAACTCTGGGATCAGCTTACTGTCCATGTATATGTTCTGTCCCTAATTTGTGTACTAATGGATAAAGTAGTGAAGGGGGAGAGCATTTCAGATTGGGCCAATAATATGGAGATGGGATGGGGTGTTATGGGTAAAGAACAAAAAGAAAAGTCAAAATGGCTGGACTAGAGTGTGCAAGAAGACCAGAAAGTTATGATTGGGACTATTTGTGAAAAGCCTTAAATGCCAAATAAATAAAATTGTATTTTCATCTAGAGGTAGGTAATTGAGGAGAGTGCTGACATAGTCAGATCATCTTTAGAAGATAACTTTGGCATCTGTATGGATGTTTAGGTGGGAGAGAATATTATTATGTTCAAGGTGAGAAGTGATAAGGATTTGAATTAGGGTGGTAGTCATTTGAGTGAAGGGATGGAGACATATTCAAGAGATATGGGAAATTAGGCAACTAACTGACTTTATGGAGTTGGTGAGATTGACTTGAGGATAACTTTGGGGTTGTGAATATGGGTGGCTAGAAAAATCCTGATGAACTGGACAAAAACAAGGAAATTTGGAAGAAGGGTGGGTTTGGAGGAATACTAATGAGTTTTCTTTTAGACATTTGAATTTAAAATCAGTCTCAAACATTATACATTTCAGTCAACCAGGTGGACCTACTTTTCTTGCTAATGGCAATCTGAATTTTAATGAAAATATTCAATACAATAAAATGGAAGTCTTTAATCTGGGTAAGTAAGAGTAGCACCTGGGGGAAAGTGGGGTGGGGGGAGACTGGGAACAGGATTTATATAGGGTTCCAAGGCAGAGAAGAAGACAAGGCCATAGGTGGAAGGGGTTAGGTAAGTCACACTTTCACCAGATAAGTTGTTCTGTATAACAAGCAAAAGTGCATAAAGAAAGCTTGGGAGACAGGAAGTGACAATGTCTGGTCAGCTGCAGCAATTCATTGGCCAGGGAACCAGAAACAGATCAGGTCCAGTCAGTTCTCTATCAACTGTCTGTTACTAAGCTCTTAGAGATTATGCTTTTTGTTTCCCTTTATTTCCAGGTGAAATTACTTTCTGTGAGTTCTTTTTTTTTTCTGTGAGTTCTTGCAAATGATTTTTGTAATACATATTAAAGATGAAAAGGTAACTAAGCTGCTACTTCATGTTTAACTAATTGCTTTCATTTCATTCACCTTTGTACTAGGATGGAAAACATGAGTTTATTCTGTTTTTAGCAGTGAAAAAGTCTTAATAGGCTTCTCATTAATATGTTCAGAATCAATCATACAGAAATTGAGATTGCAACTCTGAAACAATAAATTGAGATCTATATTTAGAGCCATAAGAATTCTTGTAACCGAGGCAAATTTAGTTTCCAGGGCAGAAAAGTGGTGCAGAGATGTGATCATCTCGGGTGTTGTTCCAGGAAAGGGAGTGGTTTGTTCCATACTCTCAAGGCATGGCGGATAGTCCATGACTCCCTAATACTCCAAAGCAGGGGTGGGGAACCTGTGGCCTTAAGGCCACATGTGGCCCTCTAGGTCCTCAAGTGTGGCCCTTTTTGACTGAATCCTTTCTGTGAAATCTGGACTCAATCAAAATGCTGCAGCTAAGGATCTAGAAGGCCACAAGTGGTCTCGAGGCCCCAAATTCCCCACCCCTGCTCTAGATCATATGGAGGTTGGGCAGACAGCAAGTAGGGGAAATTGAGAAGGCAGACCCTGGGAAAGGCATGAAACAGGGACCCTGGAGGGCTGGAAGTCCAGGGCTGGGTATAAGAGTAGAAAGAGATAATTTATAGCAGAGATCTAACAGGGAACATGTAGTAAAAAAACTATAGCCTTCAACCTACCTTAGGTAGGAAACAATCCATCCCTCCCCTATTGATACTCCACCTTCAAGACCTGGTTTCCTCCCTAGGTATGCTGAAATTTAAGATTTAGATTAGGGGTAATCTCGACCCTAAAATACCAACACGAAGGGACCTGCCAAATGAATTCAATTCGAGTCTTCTCTAAGCCAAAGAAAAGCAGAGTTTATTAAAGATTCGCCTTTAATGGGTAGACACTTAAGGAGCCTAGGTATCTGAGATGCTTGTATTGGACAAGCAGGCCAGAATAATATGACACAAAATGAGTCTGTGCTAGATAATTCTTGGCCCCTTCATAGCAAGATGAAGTTTATATACAGAAAGATTGTAGGAAGGTTCTAGGGGTGGTCTAGAGGAGGAGTTTGGGGAGGGTCTTGAGGAGGAGTCAAATGAGGTCAGACTCTAGTAATGAGATTAAGGATGGGAAATAGCTGGAGGATTCCTGGAAATGACAGACAGTGGAGGGCTAGGCTAGTTTAAGGGTAACAAATTTGGATATAGATATTTTGATAGGATGGGGGGGGGGGGAGAAGATGGACAATGGAAGGCTAGGCTAGTAAGAGTAAGAGATTTGGGTGTAGCTATAATGAAATGGGCTCAGTCAAATGCCTCATCTAGAGGGAAGATTCAATCAGAGTTCAAGGGGTTTCCCTGAGCCTGTAACCCTGGTATAGATCCTTTTATACTGCAATTGTATTTAATTGTGATCTTGGAACCCATATGAATTTATTATAGTATCACTGACTTTAATCAATCCTCTGGGCATTTTTTCCTTTGTTCTTCATGTAAGATTAGCAAAATCTGTGTTTAAATTGTGATAAAACCCAATATTCATAGATTAAAGATATTGCAAGTCAATTTTGAGACTGGCAATTTATAATATCATAAAATGTTTTCTGTGGATCACATGCCACTCCCCCAAATTAGAGTTTTCTTAAAAAAAAGAAATACTGAACCCATTCAGTTCAGTATTTAGGGATTGTGTTTAGGGATGGTGTTAGTTCTTAATGTGAGAAACATGCTTGTGGGGATCACGGGACTTTCCAGACAGGGTTAGGGAGTTAGCCTGGATGAACTTCTGCTGTCTACTGCTTCCTGGGTGCCCTTAGGAAGATCCATGTGATATGCCCCTTCACAGGGCAAACTGTTTCTCACTGAAAGAACTCATAAACAAAGTGGACAGAGAAAGGTGTTTATTAGGCTTCTCATGAGGAAGTGGGCATGGTGCTCACCAGGAACACTGGAACTGATACAGAAGCAGGAATAAGGTTACACAGTTCTGTCCTCCCAGTTAGAGTGAGGGTTAGTTCATATTCTTTAGATTCCTCACTTTATTTCCTTACATACCCTCTTGATGAAGATATGTAGGCATGGTAGTGAGGATACTTGTGACTGGGGCACGACCTCCAGCCTTTAGTTCTCCTTGGTGCCAGGATGATCATTGTGTTAGTAAAATAAGCTAATCGAGCTTCCCCACAGCTATTGATTATCTCCCAATAACTTGTGGGAGGAAAACAAGATGCCATGATATCCCCTCTTAGGTTAAGATGGGCACAAGTGTTCTCTCAACTTTTGGCAGATGAACTGAAGTTTTAACAAAATGATTGTAAGATATTGCTTCTGTGGGAACAGGACCAGCACTGCAAAAAGCTGTGTGATACTGGGGAGCCCAATTTGTTTTCAACAGCAAAATTACTGCAATTTCTTACTTTATACAGCACATTACCACAAAATATTTTTAGTATACATTTACATGTATATTACATTTTCTGAAAAGTATTTAATTCATGTTTATGAATGCTCATAACTCACAGAATAAGTGAGGATAGACTAATTTAAATAGGGAAACACAAAAATAATAGCACATGAGGGATCTAAAGTGAACTTATTGTAAAAAAAACAAGAGTTCCCTGTAAAACTGAAAATGAAATAACTAGAAATGGAAAAAAAGCTAAATATGGAAGAAAAGAAGTGAGAAAATGCTGAAATGGAGATATAGAAAATAAACCTGAAAAATGCTTCAAAAAGGAAGTAAAGAAAGAAAAGACCTTAAAAAAAGGAAAAGAAATAATGGAATCTCAGGATGGGAAGGAACCCGAGGTCCTCTCGTCCTACTGTAGAGCATAAAGGAGTGAGACAGAAGATCCCCAAAATTAAAATTGGTGGGGGGACTCAGGACTGCCAGGGTTACATACCCAGATGAGACAGTAAGTTGGCATGGACAGTGTGCTGGTTTTTAAAGAGATTCAATATTCGGGTTACATAAGCCGAAACTACAATCAGTCATTAGTCAGTGTATATTTGAATTTCCCTCCTGAGTGAAGTTTACCCTAGGCTGAGGGACAGGAAGCCTATGATGGGCAGAGATGGGATGATTAGGCGGGGGGGGGGAGAGAGGGGGCAGGGGACAAGGGATGGAGACATAGCCAGATTAGGTGATCAGGAGGGGAGCAGGGGACTGGGGATGGAGACATATCCAGATCAGGTGATCAGGAGGAGGGTAGGGGATGGAGGTGGGGGAGGATGTTAAAATCTCCTGCCTGGGTTTTTGCCCTAGGCTGAAATTCCTGCTCACTGATCAGTTGGGGGAGGGAAGGGTAGAGTTGTGCTCAACATTACCATATCTGAACATTATTTTCCTCTGCAAAACAACAGACAAATGGTAGCTAAGTTGCACAGTAGCTAGAACTCTAGGCAAGGAGTGAGGAAGACCTGAATTAAAATTTGACTTCAGACACCTACTATCCATGTAGCACTGGGTAAATCATTTAAATGCTGTTTGCCTCAGTTTCCCTAACTATAAAATGGACAAAATCACTTATGACCCAGAGTCCTTGTGGGGATCAAATGAAATGATATTTGTGAAGGTCTTGGTATATAGTAGGCATTTAGTAAACACTTGCTTTCCTTTTTCCTTCCTTCCTTCCTTCCTTCCTCTCTTCCCTTTTTCTTCCTCTTTCCTTCTTTCTTTCCTCCCTCCCTTCTTTCCTTCCTTCCTCCTTTCTTTTCTTCTTTCTCTGCCTCTCTCCTTCCTTCCCTCCAGTAGGGTGAAAAGCACTAACTTCCAAAGAAGTCCTATCCATTTTTGCATAACTCCAATTCTCAGGAAGTTTCTCCTTCATTGATTTAATATTTGCCTCTTTGTAACATCATAGGATCATAGATTTAGAGTTCGAAGAGATTTTAGAGGTGATCCACTCCAAGTCACTCATTTTACAGATGAAGAAATGAAAGCCTAGACATAATAAGTGTGTGGGACAAAAGACCCTTGCCTAAAATAAACTCAATAACTCAGAGGTTTCCTCAGGGAAACAAACTGTCACCAGAAGCAGTCTGGTGAGAGAGACCCGAAATACAGAATGTAAAGCTTGGTTACATACCCAAAAGACCACCCCTTTCCCCCCTCCCTGCCCTTCATTCTCATTAATCAGGAACTTAGGTTCAAAATCTAATTCTGACCATAAAAATCCATTCATACAGCAAATAAATTGTCAGCAATATCAAAATAGATATGAAATCAGAAGATACATGTCCAGCAGTGTCAATATAGATATGAAAGCAGACAATACTTTATGAATCATGGGAATTTTAGGACATGGTGACCTGTCCAGAGTTTTGTAACAGTATTTCCAATTTTATATTTGTACAGGTATGATGGTGGTCAGTGGAAACAAGTTTGGGACATCTGGGCCTGTGGTTAGATATTGAAGGGTCTGTACTTTCCCCTCCTACACATTACCTTAGCTTAGCAAAAACTTCAACTTTATGACCAGGGAAGTAAGGCAAGGGTCCCAGGCTGCTAGCCCAGGCTGCTAAGTCTTTGGTACAAATCTGTCTAGATGTTAGAATACTACCTGAGAAGTTTATACTGTCCCACTCATAAGGGATTTTCACAAAGTCACACAGTAAGAAGAAAAATAAAAATTTTAGCCCTCTAGATTTGTTTTTTACCTCTAGATCTAGACCTTTTTTCATTCCCCTGTTCCACAATGTTCTACAGTCAGGGGTTTGCTGGTAAATACTGGACAACTGGGCTCTCCAACAGAAATGTATGATTTCATACTTTCAAGTTTAATCTGTATTATTAACACTTTCTTAAGTTTAGGCAATTAAAATATGATAAATCAGTCCTGATTTGTAGTGATTGCTGATTTTTTAAAGTATAAATAACTGACACTTAAACTTTAAAAATCTCTCCAGCCCATTAGATCTGGCACTACCACACTTCTACCCTTCACCCTTCATATTTCCATGCTCTGGGTCTGAATAGAATTACCCTTAATACTTCTTCACTTGATATACCTTTGTTTATTGAATGTCAGTTCTAATGTCTCCCCTCCATTTTCCCTTCTTTAGGTTAAATATCCCTCAGTTCTTTCAATCCAACTTTATGTGACATAATCTTAAGGTCTATGACCAGTGGAGGTGATAGATTATTGCAAGAATGAATAAATGGTAACCAGAAAAAAGAAATTTAAAATGTGAGAACAAGAAAATGTTAAAAGAAATGGGATAAAAAAAAAGGGGGGGCGCAGCTTGGTGGCGCAGTGAGTAGAGGGCCCGCCCTGGAGTCAGAAGGACCTGAGTTCAGATCTGACCTCAGACACTTAACGCATACACAAACAAAAACCTAGCCGTGTGACCTTGGGCAAGTTACTTAACCCCAATTGCCCTCCAAAAAAAAAAAAAGCAAAAAAAAAAAAAGAAATGGGATAGAGGGAATGTAGAAGTATATAAAAAGAGAACTACATAATTTTATCTTATTTACCAGATAAAATCACTTTGGGTACCATTAGGAAAAGCAATATAGCATAGAAGATAGAGGCCCAGCTTTGGAGTTAAGAAGACCTTGGTTCAATCCCTGCCTCTGACATTAGGTGTGTGATGAAGAATCAATGACTGTAGTTCATTTTGCATGACTATATAATGTGAGCTGCTTAAGTCTTGAATTGTTTCCATTTTTTTTTTGGTCTTTCTACAATACCTAATATAGTTCCTGGCACATAGTAGGCACTTATATGTGCTTAATGAATAGTTGGTTGATGAGTTGCTAAGCTGCAGTGATGGAGATGGTTTCTATAACTATGCATTTTAAATGTCAGTAAAATCACAGATCTGAACTTTTGAGGTCAGGAGCCACATCTAACTCCTACTTACATTCTCACAGCAATTACTACAATCTCTTACACATGGTAAGTGCTAAGAAAAGGTTTGTTGAATCAATATTAGAACATATTGCCTGTGAATGCTGTTTTAGCTGATATAGGATTACAAAGAAGAGTGAACTTGTGGTTCTAAAACTAAGAGGCTCTCAATCTAATTTGGGAGGCAAGGTCAATGAATAGAAGCTAATATACACAACACACCAATAAATATCTTTTGTATGTGACCTTGAGTTAAATGAATTTTAAAAATTCATTCAAAAATTTTTTTCAATGAATAAAAGTTGACCTTTTCTTTCTCATTCCTTCTCCATCCTCCCCAATTGAAAGGTAAAGAAAAACAAAACCTCTATTACAAATCTGTATAGTCAAGCAAAACAAATTCCCCCACTGTCCATGAACTATACACACATACATCCCTCTCTCTCTCTCATCTATTCCCAGTTGTACTATGCTGGACATGTGCCACCATAGATATAGGTGGGATTAATGGTGAAGAGAGACAATATTGTACAGTAGAAGGAGATAACATGGAATTGGATCTCAACTCCAACATTTGCTATGGGCAAATCACTTAATTTCTTAGAGTCTCATTTTCTTCATATATAAAATGGGGATAAGACTTCCATTTTTCAGTTGTTGTGCAGTTGTATCTGACTCTTCCTGGCTCCATGGACCACACTGTCCATGGGATTTTCTTGGCAAAGATCCCATAGTGGTTTGTCATTTCATTCTCCAGTGGATAAAGGCAAACAGAGGTAAAGTGACTTGCCCAGGGTCACATACCTAGTAAGTGTCTGAGGTAGGATTTCAACTCATGACTTCTTTACTCCAGGTCCAGAACTCTTTCCACTGAGCCATAAAACTTATGTTACCCAGCTCAGAGTGGTTATGAAGAAAGGAGTTTTCCAATTTAAAAGCAACAGAGAAATGTGAAGTATCATTATCTTGTTTTGTTCCCACAAAAGTTATTGGGAGACAATCAATAGCTGTGATGAAGCTCACTTATTTTACTAAGACAGTGGCCATCCTGGCACCAGTGGCAACTAGAAAGGTGGGGTATGACAAACAGCTGGGACTCTAGAGGTCATACCCTGGCAATAAATATCCTCACTCCACATCTACCTGCATTAAGAGGGCATGTAGGGAAATAAACTGAGGAATATGAAGAATGTGAAGTAGCCCTAACTCTAACAGGAAGGGCAGAACTGTATATATAACCTCACTCCTGCTTCTGTATCACTGTGGGTGTTTCTAGAGAGCACCATACCCACTTCCTCACTGGAAGCATAATAAATGCCTTCCTCTGATCACTCTGTTTTTGAGTTCTTTCAGTGAGAAGGGATATGCCCTGTTAAGGGGCGTATTGCATGGATCTTTCTAAGGGCACCCAGAGAAGCAGTAGACAGTGGAAACTCATCTGGGCTAATTCCCTGACCCTGCCTGTGATCCCCACAAGTATGTTTCTCACAGACATTAAGAACAGTTCTATATAGGAAGTGGAACTTGTAACTATGACATTAATCAATGAAAATATTCAAGTTAATTGCTAACATTCTAATTAATTTAGTATAATTTGCTTCCCTTCTATTTCCTTTACTAATACTACTTTTCTTCAAAGATCTGTGATTTCATCAGTGTGTACTCTCAATAATGCAAATTATAATCCCCCTCCCTTTATGTAGTAATATATGATCTGCGTAGTGATGATACTCTTGAAACACAAATGACTATTACTCAGATGACAAATGTATAGTTTGTTTGTTAGTGCCATGCTTGAACATCTTTCCGAGTTTTAAAGAACCTGCCAGAGCTAAGATGATCTATTTTAGGTAAACTTACAGTATTTTCAACACTCTAACAACTTCCATGTGAGGGTCTAGTGGTAAGTATGCTAGATTTAGAGACAAAGGACCTCAGTTCAGATCCCAGCTCTTCTATTTTCTGTGTGATCTTAGACAAGTCACTTAAACTCTATAGACTTAATTTTCTTTATATGAATGATGCCTTCTAATGTTCCATCCAGTTCTAAATCTGTGATCCTATATTCCTTCAATTTATAAAGCAGTATTAGAATCCATTTCTAGTGACAGACAGTTCTTTGCATAAATCAACAAAAATATTCTTCACTAATCAGCCCTTTTCTGGTCTTTTCTCTTCTATGGATAACTGTCTTGACCCTCCAGTTCTTTTCCCTAGACACAGACTATGACAATTGTCTCCATCTTCCTTGATAATATTAATTTTGTAACTTATGCCGTGAATTTTGTAACTGGAATTAAGGATTGCCATCACCTACTCAACTGGCATATGCGAGCAACAAATTCTCTCTTTCTCTATTATATATGTATATATTATATATGTATATATTATATATGTATATACACATGTATATATCGGATATATACACATACTTATACACACAATATTCTCTGACTTCAAGGAGTTTACAACATTAGGCAAGGCAACATGTTATTGTATATTATATATGCAAAGTATACATGGGTATATGCATATAGAATACAAATACGAACGTGTGTGTGTGTGTGTGTGTGTGTGTGTGTGTGTATGTATTCAAGGTGAATTTTTTTTTGTTCTTGGTGAGGGGAATACACAAACAGCTAGGAAGACCGAGGGGTTTCATGAGCTTGAGCTGATTCTTGAGGGAAACTAGTAATTCTTGCTTTCCCTTTTGTCCCTTCTATGATTTCATGGTGTCTCGGAACCCATCTAACATAGCATGGAGATGGGAAGACCTGCCAACATGACAACATCTATTATTTGTATATTACATTAAGTTTTGCAAAGTGATATGCATGTTATCTCATTTGGTCTTCACAACAACCCTGGGACATGGGTGATATTATTATTCCTATTTCCTGGTTGAGGAAACTGAGACTGAATGAGGTTAAATGAGGTTATACAACTAGTGTCCGAGAAATTATTTAAACTCTGGTCTTCTTGACTAGCATTCTTACTCCCTTTGCCATCTAGTTGGCTCTCGGCAGGGGTGTCTGCCTCGCCTCAGTTATCCCCAGACCATAATATATATTATACCACTTTGAGCTGTTACAGATTGTTATATGGCAATTGCTTTGAATTTGTTCATTCAGATTGATTTATTTCTTTGGAAATGCTGTGTTTCTGGGACCCACAGCTTTATTCCCAGGGTCTCAACATAGGTGACCTTTGTACTGTCATTTTAACTTAAGGAGCAGGTAGCTGTTTCTGATACATTTTTCCCCCAGAATCTGGAAGTGACATTAGTTGTATCTTGAGTTTCTATAATGACCCTGTCTATGTAGGTTAGGAAACACCATCATACTTATTTTTAAGTGTAATGTTAAAATGACAATACATAATTTTTGCCTGATAGCTTTCCGAGATATAATTTTCATATATAGCCTATTAGGGACTTTGTGAAAGACTAGAGATCAGAGGAAAAAAGTATAACACATAGGATTTTGATAAAACACCAGCCTCGTAACTGTGGGCAAGTCACTTAACCACTCTAAAGCTCAGTTTCCACTTCTATAAAAAGGAAACAATGAAAATTATACTCTACAGGCCTCAAAGGGTAGGGAAGAAAGTTTTGTAAACAACAACGTTTCAAAGGAATTTACCACATAAAGAACTAGGCAGGGCCCAGAGCCTCTAAAATTGGGCAGAAATCGACAGCCCTTTCTGCCATTTGAGTTTGCAAACAATTCAATTTAGCAGCTGGTTAGCAAATAAAATTAGTTAAAATGTTAAACTAAGAGATACCTTTTAGGCATACCTCTGAATATTCTTCCGTGGCTTTTCTACCTCCCTCCTTGCTGCCCAGCACCAAGAAAGCCTCTCCAGCAGTGTCTTGAATGTACATTTTCCTGATACTTACCTCAGGTACAAAAACTATTTGCAAAAAATAATCAATCTCTCTCTCTCTCTCTCTCTCTCTCTCTCTCTCTCTCTCTCTCTCTCTCTCCCTCTGTATGTGTATGTATATACATATATATGTATGTATTCTGTATTGAGAGGTTAACTCTGTTATTCACAAAAGATCATGTCTAATTCTGTATTTCATATATTGTAGTTAATTCCTTGCACATTGTTAGTACTTGTCAAATATTAAATAATAGTAACTGTAAAAACGGTAGCCTCATTTTCAAACAGGTCTTATAAAGCATTCTTCTATGATAAGGACTCATTTTTAGACCAAGTAGTTGAAAAAGTGACATGTCCAATCACTACCTATCATCATTTTTCTCCCTAAGGACTTCTGGGAAGAGTTAGAAAGTTGCTTTAAGTCCTTTTGACATCTTCTAATGTCAGATATCCTTAAATAGGAGGGTCATTTTTTCGAACTTTCCCATTGTACACAGGATGCAATGCCAGCCTGATACCCTGAGGTGTGCATCTTGGGTAATATACCTGGAGGCATCTGTGAAAGCTCCTCAGTTAGCTCTATCACTTCCTTTCCAGAGCTCTTGCCATGACATTAAAAGAATCAGTTTTCTTTTTCCTTTTGGAGGGCAATTGGGGTTGAGTAACTTGCCCAAGGTTACACAGCTAGGTATTTTTTTTGTTTGTTTGTTTGTTTGTGTGTGTTAAATGTCTGAGGCCAAATCCAAACTCAGGTCCTTCTGACTCCAAGGGTCGATGCTCTACTCACTGCGCCACCTACCAGCCCCCAAGAATCAGGTTTAAAGACATTTGTGTTAGCATGTAGATTTTACATCACTTGGGGAATTGTTCACTGGGTCTTCATACTTGCTCTGCCTCCATGGTTTTAATTAATGGAAAAATGAAACTTTGGTGCTATCTGTGCACCAGTTTGTGGGTTTTGTTGTTGTTACAACTTGTTTTTCTTCCTGTTTGATTCAGGGTGTAACATCTGACTCACAAATCATTAATAATATTTTTGTTTTCATTTATATATTTTTGGGTGAAAAACATCTGGGAGGAGTTGCTATAATCCCACTAAATGTTGCTAATAATTTCAAGACCATGAATTTAAGCTGATAAATGGAGGAAATCTACAGCTGAGCCTGCAGCTTTATCATTAAATGACACTCTATGATTGTGTGTTGCAAATATCTCCTATGGTGTCTTACAGTGTTTAATATAAGCTGTGTGCTCCTTGGGCACATAGGGTTGTTTCAATACCATAGCATAGCTTGCCACTGTGAATCTCCTTGCTTTAAATTGCAGTTAATGTAGCTCTGTGCATCTTCTTCCCCTGCTGCTTGATTTTGGAGTTGTATATTCCACTACAACAGAGTTGCTGTGATGAACCAGTCATTTCTGATAGGCACTATTTAGAATGACCCTCTGTCATTAATGTTACATGCCACCACTGGTACACAAGTACACAATATTTTCCCAGAGAGGTTCTTCCACTCTGATCCTTCCTTTCCTGGCCCCTCCTTTTTCAGTCTCCTGGGGACCAGGCAGTAATTAAAGGAGGACAAAAAGAAATACATCTTTTTTTTTCTTGTGGACTGAAACTCCAACTGTCCTTCATGGACAGATCAGCAACCAGAAAGCTATAACATCTTTTTTTGCCAATGGAAGAAGTTTTAACTTCTCCTCCTTTTCTAACAATTAGCAGATTTTGTTCTTTAATTGTGTATATATGTGTGTGTTGGAGCCTACATGTTCTACCGGATCAAGGGTATTTCTGAAAGTAGGGCCAGCTCAGTCTGGTAAATAACTGACTTGAAAGTGATCAAGGTCTGCAAACTTCCCCCTAATTGACAACAACTACCAGCAGGGTGAAACAAGGTAAAAGGTGTGGCAGAGATCAAAACAAAACAGAAAAGTAAGAAGACTTTATACAAAACCACATACCAATTGCACACATCCATAACCCGGAACATCTTTCTTTTTTCAAATTGTTGGAGGCAAAAGAGAAAGGAAGCTAAGTATCCCACTCTTGGGAGAGCTCAGAGTGGATATAAGGATTTAACTTCCTTCTCGCTCTCTCCCCTCCCCCAGCCAACAGCCAACTCCCCCCTTCCCCCCCCCCCCCATTATTCCTCTTTCTTTTCCAACAAATCTAAGCCTTCTCTATGGTTCAGGCTCAAAACTTAAGTGGTAGTGACGAGGGAAGGATAGGTGTTACAGGGGCTCCAGTGACCAGAGCTCCTGAGTGGGCTGAGTGGAATGAATTCATAGGACCCAAGCAATTTTTTAAGTCAGGATTGTGAAAGTTTATTGCTATGCTTTACAGTGGGCAAGAGTTCTTAGGGAACTTGCAAACTTAAAGAAATCATAGGTATAGTTTATGAAGAGTTACAGTAGTAAATCAGATGTCAATTATGCTAATTAGGTGAGTAAGGGTGGGATTAGGGAGGTGTTAAGGAGTGGTCAGTGCTTAAAGGAACATGCACTTTTATTATCTACTGAGCAGGCATATTGCCCATAATTCACTGGGAAATAGCCCAAGGGAGGGGGGCGGTACCTGGATGTGTGGTTTTAGGCTTGAAACATCACTAAGTCAGCAAGTGGTCAGGCCTGATTGAGAAGTGCCTGGTCTGCCACCCATCAGTGTCATGTTTTTTTTTTGTTTGTTTGTTTGTTTGTTTTTTTAATTAAATGTTTTATTAACTTCTGGTTTACATCATTCATTTCCACCAGATTATGAGTTACATTTTCCCCCCATTTTTTCCCTACCCACCACCCCAGAATAGCAGTCCCACCAGATATCCCCTCATCCAATCTGCTCTCTCCCATATCTTCTCCCATACCCCCTTCAACTTTGCCATTAGGGCAAGGTGAATCTCTGAGCCCCACTGCCTGGACATCTTATGAAACATTTATTTTAAAACTTCGATTTTCAGATCCATTCCCTTCCTCCCTTGTCACCCACTCCCTCTGGGAAGATAAGCAATTCAGTATGTGTTGTACATGTATAGCTATGCATAACATTACCATAGTAGATATATTGTAAAGGACTGCTTATATTTCCCTCCCACCTGTCTCACCTCCCACCTGGTCCATTCCCTACTTTGATCCTGTCCCCCTTTGACAGTGGGTACTTCCAACCTCCCCTCCTCCCAGAATGCCCTCCCCTCCATCATCCCCCCTTTCATCCCCCTTTCCCCTACTCAGGAGAGTGAGTGAGGGTAAGATATTCCATTTAGTATGTATGTGATTCTCTCCTTGAGTCAACTTCAATGAGAATATGCTTTTGCCTTTTTGCCTTCCTGTTCTTCCCCTCCCCTGCAACTACTTCCCCTTGCCTCTTCTACATGAGATAGTTTGCCCTACCCTGTCTCTCTCCATCTCCTCTTGCCACTTTCCTCTCTCACCTCTTGACTTCACCCCTTAAGAATCATCCCTTCCTTGGGGTGGCTAGGTGGCACAGCGAGCAGAGAGCCAGCCCCAGAGCCAGAAGGACCCGAGCTCGGATCCAGCCCCAGACACCCAACACAGAAACAAAAACCCAGCCACGTGAACCTGGGCAAGTCACCCAACCCCAATTGCCCTCCAAAAAAAATAATAATAATAATCATCCCTTCCCATCAAATTCAACCTGTGCCCTCTATCCATGTATACCTGTGAACATATGCCATGTACCCTTCTTCAATTATTTTCATAATGAGAAAGGTTTCATCAAACACAGTTATTGTTTTTCCATGTAGGACTGTAAATAGTCCAACTTTGATAAGTTCCTTTTGATTTCTTTTCCTTGATTACCTTCTCAAGCATCTCTTGCTTCTTGTGTCTGAATGTCAAATTTTCTATTCAACTCTGGTTTTTTCCTCAAGAATGCTTGAAAGTCCTCTATTCCACTGAATGACCATATTTTCCCCTGAAACAAAATACTCAGTTTTGCTGGGTAGGTGACCCTTGGGTTCATTCCCAGTTCTTTTGCCCTCTGGAATATCATATTCCATGCCCTTCGATCCCTCAGTGTAGAAGCTGCCAGGTCCTGGGCTATTCTGATTGTGTTTCCACAATATTGAAATTGTTTCTTCCTGGCTGCTTGTAGTATTTTCTCCTTGATCTGGGGATTCTGGAACCTGGCTATAATATTCCTGGGAGTTTTCTTTTTGGGATCTTTTTCAGGAGGTGATCTGTGGATTCTTTCAACCTCTATTTTGCCCTCTGGGTCTAAAACATCAGGGCAATTTTCCTTGAGAATTTCTTGAAGGATGATTTCTAGGTTCTTTCTTTGATCATGGCTTTCAGGTAGTCCAATAATTTTTAAATTATCTCTCCTGGATCTATTTTCCAGGTCAATGGTTTTTCCCATGAGATATTTCACATTGCCTTCTATTCTTTCATTTGTTTGGATCTGTTTAACAGCATCTTGATTTCTCATAAAGTCACTAGCTTCCATTTGCTCCAGTCTAACTCTGAAGGAATGAATCTCCTCAGTGAGCTTTTGAGATTCTTTTTCCATCTGGCAAATTCGACTTTTTAAGGCATTCTTCTCCTCATTGCCTTTCTGAGCCTCTTTTGCCATTTGAGTTAGTCTATTTTTTAAGGTGTTATTTTCCTCAGTCAGGCTGTTGACTGTCATTTCATACTTTTCTTGCATCTTTTTCATTTCTCTTCCCAAATTTTCCCCCACTTCTCTTATCTGCTTCTTAAGGTCCTCTATGGCCTGTAGCCAGCTTGTATTTTCATTTGGGGCTTTTGGTGCAGGAGTTCTGACCTCACAGTCCTCCTCCATGCTTTGAGCCTCTTTGCCCCTAAAATAGGAGTCCAATGTTGAACTTTTCTGTTTATTTTGTTTCGTTTGCCTAGGCATATTGCCACTTAATTACTTGATTTTTGGGCTTGTTGCCACAGTAGGACTCTGCCACCAGACAGGGGAGCTTCCGCCCAAACGTGGGGTCTTCACAACTTCTGCCAGTTGGGTGGCCTCTGTAAAGCCTCCACCCACTCTGGCAAGTTGGATACCCACCCCAAACTTCCCCCCCAGACCACAATCCAGATCCAGGCAGTTTAAAGCAAAAGCGATTAACCCCTAGACTGATTGCTGGATCTTCCTACAGTTCGCAGACCAGGAGCTAGAGCCACTACTGAAACTGCAAAATGGCTTCTGTGCAGCTGTTTCTTCAGCAGCTTTTTGCCCCCAGGGGAGGAAGCCACGTGTTCCCAAATACTGGTCCCAAAGTCCATAGGGCACTAACCTCTCACTTTGTCCTAGGCATATCTGTGCTGATAATTCTGGAATCGCCACAATTGCTGGTGTTCTGGGGTTCCACCAGCTGGCTGAAGGCCCGGCTGCCCTGGTGCTAAAACCGCGGACCTGGGCTAGGCTCTATGGGCTGCGCTGTCGGTTCCCAGCTTGCTGTGCTGCCTGCTTTCAGACCACTGCGCTGGCCGCTCCCTGCAGGGCTGCTGGGCTGTCCTCAGCAGGAGGTTAGCTTCTCAGTGCCGTTCTGTGGGTGCTGTGGCTCCAGAAGTTGTTCGGAGCTCCCTTTCACATTGTTTGAAATTTGTGTGGGACAGAGCACATTGGAAATGCTGTTTCTACTCTGCCATCTTGGCTCCGCCCCCCTCAGTGTCATGTTTGACAAGAAGGATGTTAGGAACCAAGGCTAAGGGGGATTCGGGATGTGTATAATTGGCTGAGGAGTTAACTTACAGATCATATGTGCAGCTGACCATTATACTAAGGGGAGATAAACAGTTCATGAATTGCTGCTAGGCAGAGTGCTGGCAGGGCAAAGGGGCAGAGTTAATGCTCTGAAGGGGGGGATGTGATTTTACAAACTGGTTTTACAAATTTATTTTACAAACTGATGTTACAAACACAGATACCCCAAGCACCCCATCAGTAGCAGGCTAGGGGAAAAGGGAATACTAGTAAAGGGGAAAAGCCTGGGGCCTGAGAAAGAACAAGCCTCTTCTCCCCAGGAGACTCTTATGGAAATAAATTGTTGAAGGCAAGAGGATGAGGAAGAATGCCAACAGCCAGTCTCTTTCATCTAGCTGCCCTCTTCCCCAAATCTTAGTTTCTCAATCTTGGAAATACTGGCCACCACCTACAACTCATAAAGTAGATTTTGAGTGGGATAGAGACTGGGATGGTCAGGGCACCAGAGGCCCTAGCCTACAGGAGGGCAGAAGAGGAACCGCTTTGGTCAAGGGGCTGGACCAACCACTGACCCAGTCTCTGCGTACCCTCAGTGGGCGAATAAGCTGGTGTGGAGTAAATGATGAGCACCGCGGTAAAGAACGGAGGTAGTCAATTAGGCACAGGTGGCGCTCCCAGCCCCCACTCTTTAGCCAATCGCGGGCGCAAGCGCAGCCTGGCGGCGGCACAGGAGCACTTAGCTCGAGCCAGAGCTTTGAGAAGGCAAAGGCTGCAAAGCTGTTGCTCAGCTGAGCTGCTGTGATACTGCTGAGAGAGACTGAGAGTGTGTCTCTGTCACACACACACAGAAACTAGAGACAGAGGGAAAAGGAAGGAAAAGGGAGGGAGAGGAGAGGGAGAAAGAGGAAGAAGAAGGGAGAGAGAGAGAGAGAGAGAGAGAGAGAGAGAGAGAGAGAGAGAGAGAGAGAGAGAGAGAGAGAGAGAGAGAGAGAAACTGAGAAACTCGCACCCCAGGTGGGGTCTTTTCCCGAGGCAAGCGAAGAGGACCTTAAGATGGTGAAGAAGTGGAGGAACCCGACTGAAGTGGAGAGAGGGGGCTCAGACAGGGAAGAGGGAGCGGAAAACCGAAGAAGGAGCCGGAGCGCCAGTCGGGGAAGGTTCGCGGAATCCTGGAAAAGGTTAAGTTCAAAGCAGGGATCCACCAAGCGAGCCGGACTCCAGTCCCAGCAGACACCGGTAAGTGTTAAAATGGCCAAGGCAAACAAACCTGCACCACTTCCACTTTCCCTCTCTTCTCTGGATAGATATGTACCAGGCAACTCAAGTTTGGAAGCCCTTTCCATGGTTCTGAACTTGTCGCCTTTGGCTGTTAAGAGTGTGACAGTACAAGTGAGGGACTTGTGGATTCACTTCCTTAGGGAGAGATAAGAAGGTGGGGCTAGTGTGGGGAGGGGTAGGTATTTTTCCTTTCACCTCCAGCTGAGTGAGATTCTCCCTAGGTCTTGTCTTTGCAAGAGTGAAAACAAGCGCAAGAGGGAAGGTGGCTTACCTTAAAAGAGCCTTGCAATCTGATTTTCCCCTGTCCAGTTTCTTAATTAGACTGCGAAATGCTTTCGAGAGTATTACTGTAATTCATCTATACGTCCCCGGGAGATCTGCGTGTGTAGAATGTGTGCGTCTCTGATATCTGCTTAATGAGACTGGACGGCAGTGCATGTGTGCGACTGACATATTTTTAGTTGAAACAGTTGTGTACACCCTCCCCCTCTCTCCTTTTACTCGAACTGTGCGGTTATTTGCTTGCTAAACGCAATTTGCATGTACAGAATAATGGTACCGCAGGTGCTTTTAATCCCATTATTTAACATATTATACCACACTCAGAAAACATTATTCCCTTGAGTCAACTCCTCTTCACTGTCTAATTGGTGTAATAAAAGCACTGGAATGAGATTAATATAGGCTCACTGTGTGGGGAAGAACAGTAGATGTAACTTTAGTTGCATTTACATTTTTATCATTTAAATGGTAGACTCTTCCTCTTGAGAAGGGAGAGAAAACAGCTGTGAAACTGACTGGAGAGAGCTATCGAGGAGACCTCCTGTTGAATGTAGGTAACTCAGAATTTACTTAAGGCCCTTCCCTCCCCCCACAATGACTAACTGAAATGATCTACCACCAGGTTTTAGGGGATGTATTAAAAAAAATAACAATCCTAATTTAAAATAACTGATTTAAAAAAAATCAGTTACTTTAGTAGGCTTCTAAAAATGTGCTGTATCTTAAAAATACAGTATGGGTTGTAGTATACCTTGAAATCTATGTAGCATTAAAATTAGAAGTATTTATGCTCTAAAATTCAGTGTGCTTTTATTGTTTAAAGTGTGAAGCCAAATATGGATTTAAAGTGTTTTGTGTGCAATTAATTATTTTTTTTTTAATCCCAAGGGCAGCATGCATTCTTGAAAATGTTACTTATTTGGAAATTTCTATTTGTAAGTATGTTTTAAAAAACACAAGTAAGGCTCCCTTCTGAAGATTAATTTTGCTGAGGTAAAATGAAGTATGAAAGAGATCTGGTTTCCATCTACTGTGGATACTCTATCTCTTCTGCTAAGGAAATCCGGGATTCTTCAAAGTGTGTCTATATTGTTTGATTCTGCTCAACAGGTCTATAAATTGAAGCAGATAACAAATTCACATATTAGCTTTCAGGTTAGAACAAAAAATAACCAATGGGTTGATTACCTAGAAGAATGAGGGTGGGGGTAGGCACATAAGTGATGCCATGACAACCAGAAGACATCTGGAAAAATAACAGTATTTTCATATTTGTTTAGCGAGATTATGGTACAATGCTTCCCTTTTTTATGGTGTCTTTTAAATTGCAATATGGGTAAGTCAGTTATGCAAATGTAGATTTACTCAATCTAATCGTGCATGGTAAGTTTGATTTAAATTTAACACAAAATCTCTCAGCAAGTTCTCTTAACTATGATTCCCATTATCAGAATATCTCAAATGTTATTTTGAAATGTAGTGCTGGCTTTTATACCTAGAGATAAATCCATTGAAAGGTTATGGCCGGCAACCATTTCCCATCATTGCTCAGTTTTGGGGAGCTGAAGACCCTTTTTCTCCTGACTGGCAGAAAAAGTGCTGCCTTCACTTTTCCAAACATTGACTGTTCTTGAACAGAAAGATTTTGTAGGCACTTTGCAACCTTGCTGGAGTCTTCACAGTAGTGTAGAGCAGTGCTCAGCATATGGACCCTATTAAGGTGGTGGTGAGCATTGTCCCTGTGGATGCAAAGGCCAATTCCACATTTATTATCTAAAAGGGAATCTCTCCCCAAAGCCTGGTTGGTCAGATCTGGGTAGATAAGAGGCAACGCTTTCCCGTGCTTGTTGGCAGCCTTCCCGCAGGTCCAACATCTTGAACATTGTAATCCTAGGTTAGAAACATGCTTGGGTAAATGCTGCCGGAACTTGTTTGAACTATTTACCTGAAATGTTAAAATAGAACCGTTTTGGCCTTGATTTTAAAAAAGAGAAAAACTTGGACTTCCTGCTTCAGAAAGTAGGGGTGTCCCATCTTATTTTACTAACCAAAGGCTCCTTTCTCAATCATGTAGTAACACACACCCTCATCTGCTGGAACGTACACATTCTGCCCAAGGGGCAGGCATTTGGGGGGGGGGGTTCCTAACAATGTGCATAAATGGTGAAGCAGATATACCCATGTTAGGTAGTCTTCTATACTCTTGATGTGCATGTTTTTCGTTCTTTATCCCAACCCATCCCTTCAACATGTAGGACCAGCCTTTTGAGTATTTGGGTCACTTGGCTCCACAGGAGTCAGGTGCAAAAAAAAAATAACTCTGTAGTCATTGGAATGTTATACAACTGTATATTGTTTACTTTATTGTAAATACTGATGAACAGTGGTCAATAAATAGTTTTATATTCTTCCTTAAAAAGAAATGTAGTGCTGGCCTTGTGGTTTTTAGCTCTGGGTTGATTCCATTAGTTGTTAATAAAGACTTATTCCTTCATTTGCAAATGAGTCGCCAAAAGACATAAAGTTTTTAGACTTGGCCTCTATGTCCTTTTTCTCCTGTTTTGAAAAAGTGCTATTTTCTGCTTTTGAAGTATTTCAAAGATAGAATTAAGATCTAGAGATTGAATGTAATGATTAAAGCAATTGTAATATTGATATTGTTTTTTTATTTACTGTTATTGAGAAAAAAAAATCTGTGATAGGGATGTGACTCCAACTCATTCTGTGTGATACACAGACATAGTGTAGCATTTACTTCTAGGAAACCTTGTGAGGATTTTGCTCTTTCCTCCTGAAACATCAAACAGATGAACATGGAAGCCTTAGATCTGCAAATAAACAGAGTTGAAATGTTTTATTACAGTTCATGAAAAAGTAGTTTATAGTTGCTTTTATTGATATGACTTTTGCCAGCCTTCTTCCCACTTTATTTTGGCTGCCATCATGAAAGCATTTTGCATTTAAGTGGTTCTTGTGGAGTTGTACAGTCAGTGATTCTGTCCCCACTGGTGATTATTAGTATCAGTCTTTATCATGACTGTTCTCATATAGTGTAAATGGTTGAAAGGAGCTTTCTCAAAAATGGAGGGGCTTGTGGCATCTAGAGTCAACTGAAAACAAATCTGTTGGTTTTTGTTGTTCTATGATCTGAGGTAAGGAAGTTCTATCTTCCTGGATTCAGAAATGAAATGCAATTTTCACTTCCAATGTACCTTTTTGAATGTTCACCTGGAAGTTGGAAAAGGAGGTTTCCTAAGGGCTTGGAATGACCATCCATGAATTTGATGTGGATATAAATGGTGCCATAAGGGTCACTTTCCCAGGCTCTCTGAGGGGGTTTGAAGCTCATTCTGTAGCCCATCCTGTAACACGAAGATATTCTAGTGCCCTTTGCATTTTATCTTGAAATACCATGCAACTCGTACCAAAAGAATTGCTTTTGTCGCCCTTATCCTGTATTCCCTATCCTGTAGTTCATCTTCCTCATCCTTCGTAATGACTTTTCCTTATCTTGCAAGCAACCACCTTTCTCACCTTGTTTGTACTTATCCTGTCCCTAAATCTCCAATCCCTATAAGAAACCCTAAAATTACATCATCATCCTATAGGTTGTATAGCTTTCTATCTATGTAAGTTTTTTTTTTTTTTCTATATCAAGGTCTTTGTTTAGCTCCTTGCTAAATCTCAGGTCCATATGTTTTTGTGTCAGTAAAGCTCCCATTGTCTAAAAAGAAGGTCTAAGTGAATTCTTTCAAATCTGAACCAGCACTCCCAACTTTGACCTCAACAAATTCATGGCCAAATTTTATTCTGATGTGACCAGAAATCACATAGTTGATTTTCCATTAGCCTTTCTTTTCTTTCATTAGCTCAGAAGAAGGGTTTTAGATGTTTTTAGAGACTCTTTTAATAATAATAATAACAATGATAATGACTTGTTAAACAAACTTGTTAAACTTGTTAAACAGTAGATCAGTAAAGTCCACCTCTCTGACAATTCTTTTGAACGTCCTGAGACATAGAGTCCTTAGGGAGATTATGTTATTAGCTTGTGGAATAATCAGAATAGTCCTGAGTGTTGGGGATGCCATTAACAATATACCTTCTCAGGTTCTTGTGATATTAGAAGAGGTCCAGATTGTTTCTGCCATATCATAGAGAACCACATTACTGCTATAGGACATCTACCCACTCATTTTAATAATAGTATTTATATATATTTGAAACATTTAATTTTAAAACTTCAAATTTCAGATCCATTCCCTTCCTCCCTTGTCACCCATTCCCTCTGGGAAGATAAGCAATTCAGTATGTGTAGTACATGTATAGCTATGCAAAACATTACCATAGTAGATATATTGTAAAAGGCTGCTTATAATTCCCTCCCACACATCCCACTCCCCACCTGGTCCATTCATTACTTTGATCCTGTCCCTTTTCCATAGTGGGTACTTCCAACCTCCCCTCCCCCCAGAATGCCCTCCCCTCCATCATCCCCCCTTTCATCCCCCTTTCCCCTATTCTCCATCAGGGTGAGATATCCCATTTAATATGTATGTCATTCTCTCCCTGAGTCAGATTCAATGAGAATATGGTTTTGCCTTTTTGCCTTCCTATTCTCCCCCTCCCCTGCAGCCACTTCCCCTTGCTTCTTGTACATGAGATAGTTTACCCTACCCTATCTCTCCCCATCTCCTCTTGCCACTTTCCTCTCTCAGCTCATAATTTCACCCCTTAAGTATCATCCCTTCACACCAAATTCAACCTGTGTCCTCTATCCATGTATAACTGTAAACATATATACACACATTCACATATGTATTCATATGCCCATATACCCTTCTTCCATTATTTTCATACTGAAAAAGGTTTCATCAGTCACAGTTATTGTTTTTTCATGTAGGAATGTAAATAGGTCAACTTTGATAAGTTCCTTTTGATTTCTTTTCCCTGATTACCTTCTCAGGCATCTCTTGCTTCTTGTATCTGGATGTCAAATTTTCTATTCAGCTCTGGTTTTTTCCTCAAGAATGCTTGAAAGTCCTCTATTCCACTGAATGACCATATATTCCCCTGAAACAAAATAATCAGTTTTGCTGGGTAGGTGACTCTTGGCTTCAGTCCCAGCTCTTTTCCCCTGTGGAATATCATATTCCATGCCCTTCAATCCCTCAGTGTAGAAGCTGCCAGGTCTTGTGCTATACTGATTGTGTTTCCACAATATTGAAATTGTTTCTTCCTGGCTGCTTGTAGTATTTTCTCCTTGATCTGGGAATTCTGGAACCTGGCTATAATATTCCTGGGAGTTTTCTTTTTGGGATCTTTTCAGGAGGTGATCTGTGGATTCTTTCAACCTCTATTTTGCCCTCTGGATCTAAAACATTAGGGCAATTTTCCTTGAGAATTTCTTGAAGGGTGATTTCTAGGTTCTTTCTTTGATCCTGGCTTTCAGGTAGTCCAATAATTTTTAAATTCTCTCTCCTGGATCTATTTTCCAGGTCAGTGGTTTTTCCCATGAGATATTTCACATTGCCTTCTAGTCTAGTTTGGATCTTTTTAACAGCATCTTGAGTTCTCATAAAGTCACTAGCTTTCATTTGCTCCAGTCTAATTCTGAAGGAATGAATCTCCTCAGTGAGCTTTTGAGATTCTTTTTCCATCTGGCAAATTCGACTTTTTAAGGCATTCTTCTCCTCATTGCCTTTCTGAGCCTCTTTTGCCATTTGAGTTAGTCTATTTTTAGAGTGTTATTTTCCTCAGTCAGGCTGTTGACCCTCATTTCATATTTTTCCTGCATCCTTCTCATTTATCTTCCCAATTTTCCCTCCACTTCTCTCATCTGCTTCTTAAGGTCCTCTATGGCCTGTAACCTGCTCATATTTTCCTTTGGGGCTTTTGGAGCAGGATTTCTGACCTTACAGTCCTCCTCCTGTTCCCTGCTTCGATCCTCTTTGCCCCCAAAATAGGAGTCTAATGTTGCATTTTTCTGTTTATTTTGTTTCCTTTGCCTAGGCATGTTGCTACTTAATTACTTGACTTTTGGGCTTGTTGCCATAGTAGGACTCTGCCACCAGACAGGGGAGCTCCCATACCGAATGTTGGGGTCTTCACAACTTCCGGTTCTGGCAAGTTGGATGCCCACCCCAGACCTCCCCCCAGATCACAATCCAGATCCAAGCAGTTTAAAGCAAGAATGATTAACCTCCAAAACTGATCACTGGATCTCCCTACAGTTCGCACGCCAGGAGCTGATGCTGCTGCTGACACTGCAAAATGGCGAGTGTGCCGCCCCTCCCCAGCTGCTTCTAGCCCCCAGGGGAGGAAGCCGAAGTGTTGCCCAAATACTGGTCCCAAAGTCCATAAGGAACTAACCTCTTACTTTGTCCTAGGCATGTCTGTGTTGATAATTCTGGAATCGCCACAGCTGCTGGTGTTCTGGAGTCCCTCCAGCCCTGGGGCTAAAACTGCAACTCAGGTGGACCTGTGCTCGGCTCTCTGCACACTGGGCTGTTGGCTCTCAAAGCGCTGCACGGGCCTTCCCTGCAGGGCTGCTGGGCTGTCCTCAGTGGGAGGTTAGCTTCTCTGTGTTGTTTTGTGGGTGCTGGGGCTCCAGAAGTTGTTCAGAGTCCCCTTTTACATGGTTTGGAAGAGGTCTAATGGGTGAGCACCTTGGAAATGCTTTTTTTACTCCGCCATTTTGCCTCCACCATCTACCCACTCATTTTACCAAAAAGTTAACAGAAACTGTGCTAGAAGAGAACTCAGGATAATTAGTACATGTTTTATTAACCTCAAGTGCATAGATCTCTAAGGAGTTTGTGGATAGTTTTCATGGAGTTCGTGAACTTAGATGGGAAAGAATTTCTTCTTTATTTTCACTAACCTCTAACTGAAATTTAGCATTTCTTTCTTTTATGAATGTAGTCAACAAACATTATTCTGAGAAGGGATCCATAGTCTTTACCAGCTTGCTAAAGGGTTCCATGACACAAAAAGGTTAAGAACCTCTGATAATTAAGAACCCCTGTGTATGTGATTTCATATACATCTAAATAAGAGTTCCTTTACAATATTCCCTACAAGTGGTCATAGAACTATATTCAAAGATCCTTAATGAGGGGAAAACTCTCTCCTGAGGCAATCCATTCCATTTTAATAGTTCTAATTGTTAGGAAGATTTTCCTTATGACAAAGATAAATCTACTTATCTATTGTGCCTTGTTCTTCTCTCTGGTACCAAGTAGAAAAAGCCTAATCCCCTTCCCATGTGATAACTCTTTAGATTACTCGAAGATAATTATCACATGGTTCCACTTATTTTTAGGCCCTTGTGACAAGTGTACAACAAATAATACAATAGATTTAAACTATTTGAAATGTGATTGAAAATAACATTGAATCCTGTGTTTGATTTTTCTCTACAATATCAGATTTTTAAAAATCATAAGCAACTTTACTTTGTCCATTTTGACTTGGGATAATTCAGTAGTCTTTCTGATTCAAATTACATTATCAGTTCACTAATTTCTAATATGATATACAATTTCTTAATGATCATATTAAGGAACTAATTTCTTTCTTCAGTAATACAAAGTGAAAAATAGAAATAGATTCAGAAGAGGTTTAGGAAAATGTGTATGTGATTACTAATAAGAGTTATGTGTAGGGCCAAGGGAAGGGGCAAAATTGTTGTCTTCTTCAGGATGATAGCAGAAGGGATAATGAAACTGTCTTTAATATGTCAACAAGTCTTATCAAGTCTGTCTTATCTGTCAAGAAGTCTGCTTCTTTCAAAAAGTCATTTGCCTTTTATTCTTAAATCTCCTGGAGTTGGGGGCAAGGGACAGATTTCATATTGAAGGACTAATCTGGGCAAAAGTATTAAAACAAGAATGGGCAAAGTATATTTTTAGGATAGTGAGTAAACCAGTTTACCTGGAAGAATATTTAAGTTAATTCTTGGAAGAGAGACTGTTTTAGAGGCAATCAACCCACATTTAGTATGTGACAACTAAGCCCCAGGTCCTGTGCTAAGCATAGGGGATACAAAGAAAGGCAAAATATCATCCCTCAAGCAGCTTGCAGTCTAAAGGGGGAGACAATATGCAGATAGCTATGTACCAGCACAATACATACATACACATACAATGATAAACTGGGATAGTCTTAGAGGGAAGGTTAAGGAATACTGAGAAAGGCTCCTTGCAAAAGATGGAAATTTGTCTGAGACTTGAAGTAAACCAGGGAAACTAGGAGGTTGAGAGGAGGAAAAAAATTCTAGGTATATAGGACAAGCAGTGAAAGTGCATGGAATCAGGAGATGGAGTTTTGGGTTCCAGGAATAATGAGACCAATGCAATGGGGGACACTATACATGAGGGGTAGGGTAGAGGGGAGGTGGTAAGGTATAAGAGAACTGGAAAAGGAAGAAGCCAGGTTGTGAAGACCTTTGAAGCCAAATAGAAGATTTTATCTTTATTCTTGGAAGTACTAGAGAACCACTAGAGTCTATTGACTAGCTTAGAATTTGTGTGTATGGGATTATATGTTCAGATTTGAACCTTTGATAGATCACTTTTGATAGCTAAGTGAAGGATGGACTGGAGTGGAGAGGCACCAGAAGCGAGAGACCTCCAGGCATGAGGTGCTGAGGGCCTGTGCTAGGTCAGTTGCTTTGTTAAAGGAAGAACAGCACTTATATATGAGAGATGCTGCAGAGACAGAAGCAATAGATTGGCAATAAATTATGATTAATATTAGCAGAAATATAGAAGTTAAGGAAGGCAACATGGTGTAATGGATGTAAACTGGTCTCAGATTCAGGAAAAATTGGGTTCAACTTATATTGAATTGCTAATCTTTCCAGTAAGGGATAATGAGGATAATGAGAGAAGAAGGGAAAGAAACTAGAATTCAAGGTTTTAAAATCAAATGTTTTTTAAAAATTATTATTATCATTACTATTTACATGCAACTGGGAAATAAGATATTACAGGCATTGGGCCATGGAGATCCCTCTTGCCCTACTGGAAAGTTGGAGGGGGGTTGGGGGAAGATATAGGAGAGAACAGATTGGGAGAAGGGGGTATTCAGTAGGATCGCTGTTTTGGGGTGGTGGGTAGGCGAAAGATGGGGAGAAAATTTGTAACTCAAAATCTTGTGGAAATGAATGTTGTAAACTAAAAATAAACATAAAAAATTTTGATTTCATGTATACTACTTTGACAGATACTAGCTATTTGATCCTAAGTCACTTAATCACTCAGTACTCTGGGGCAGAAGTGTCAAACTTGGGCACAAACCAGATTAAAATGTAATTGCGGGGGGGTGGGGGGGTGGAGCCAAGATGGCAGAGTAGAAACAGCTCTTCCAAGCCTCTCTGCCCCCAGATTCCCCACAAACTATGTAAAAAAGGACTGTGAACAACTTCTGGAGCCCCAGCACCCACAGAACGACACAGAGAAGCTAACCTCCTGCTGAGGACAGCCCAGCAGCCCTGCAGGAAGGACCAGCGCAGTGCTCTGGCAGCCGGCAGCGCACAGAGCGCAGAGCA
Source organism: Gymnobelideus leadbeateri (assembly GCA_011680675.1). Classification (NCBI taxonomy): domain Eukaryota; kingdom Metazoa; phylum Chordata; class Mammalia; order Diprotodontia; family Petauridae; genus Gymnobelideus; species Gymnobelideus leadbeateri. Next base: position 194,598 of record WOXC01005614.1, on the reverse strand, counting down.
CAGGAGCCGAGCTGAGCCGAGCCCAGGTCTGCGTGAGCCGAGGTTTTAGCCCCAGGGCGGCAGGGCCAGCAGCCGGCTGGAGGAACCCCAGAACACCAGGAGCTGTGGCGACTCCAGAATTATCAACATAGACATGCCTAGGACAAAGTAAGAGGTTAGTGTCCTATGGACTTTGGGACCTGTATTTGGGGAATGCGTCAGCTCCCTCCCCTGGGGGCTAGAAGCTGCTGAGGAGACACGCCATTTTGTAGTTTTCAGAGGTAGCTCTGGCTCCCAGCCTACAAATCGTGGGGAGATCCAGCGATCAGTCTTGGGGGGTAATCGCTCTTGCTTTAACCTCCCTGGATCTGGATTGTGATCTAGGGTGGAAGTTGTGGGTGGGTTTACAGCTTGCCAGAAACCGAAGTTGCCCCCCACACGTTCGGGACGAAAATTCCTCTATCTGGCCTTAAAGCCATAGTGTGGCAACAAGCCCAAAAGTCAAGTAATTAAGTGGCAACATGCCAAGGCAAAGGAAACAGAAAAATGCAACCCTAGACTCCTATTTTGGGGGCATAGAGCGGGAAAAGGACTGTGAGGTCAGAAGTCCTGCTCCAAAAGCCCCAGGGGAAAACATGAGCGGGTTGCAGGCCATAGAGGACCTTAAGAAGGACTTTAAAAATCAAATAAGAGAAGTGGAGGAAAAATTGGAAAGAGAAATGAGAAGGATGCAGGAAAAGTATGAAATGAGGGTCAACAGCCTGACTGAGGAAAACAACACCTTAAAAAATAGACTAACTCAAATGGCAAAGGAGGCCCAAAAGGGCAATGAGGAGAAGAATGCCTTAAAAAGTCGAATTTGCCAGATGGAAAAAGAATCTCAAAAGTTCACTGAGGAGATTCATTCCTTCAGAGTTAGACTGGAGCAAATGGAAGCTAGTGACTTTATGAGAAATCAAGATGCTGTTAAGCAGATCCAAACAAACGAAAGATTAGAAGGCAATGTGAAATATCTCATGGGAAAAACCACTGACCTGGAGAATAGATCCAGGAGAGACAATTTAAAAATTATTGGACTACCTGAAAGCCATGATCAAGGAAAGAACCTAGAAATCACCCTTCAAGAAATTCTCAAGGAAAACTGCCCTGATGTTTTAGATCCAGAGGGCAAAATAGAGGTTGAAAGAATCCACAGATCACCTCCTGAAAAAGATCCCCAAAAGAAAACTCCCAGGAATATTATAGCCAGGTTCCAGAATCCCCAGATCAAGGAGAAAATACTACAAGCAGCCAGGAAGAAACAATTTCAATATTGTGGAAACACAATCAGAATAGCCCAGGACCTGGCAGCTTCTACACTGAGGGATCGAAGGGCATGGAATATGATATTCCAGAGGGCAAAAGAACTGGGAATGAACCCAAGGGTCACCTACCCAGCAAAACTGAGTATTTTGTTTCAGGGGAAAATATGGTCATTCAGTGGAATAGAGGACTTTCAAGCATTCTTGAGGAAAAAACCAGAATTGAATAGAAAATTTGACATCCAGACACAAGAAGCAAGAGATGCCTGAGAAGGTAATCAGGGAAAAGAAATCAAAAGGAACTTATCAAAGTTGAACTATTTACATTCCTATATGGAAAAGCAATAACAGTGACTGATGATATCTTTCTCACTATGAAAATAATGGAAGAAGGGGGTGTGGTCATATGAATACATATGTGAATGTGTATGTATATGGTTACAGTTATATATGGATAGAGGGCATAGGTTGAATTTGTTGGGAAGGGAGAATACTCAAGGGATGAAATTATGAGGTGAGAGAGGAAAGTGGCAAGAGGAGATGGGGAGAGACAGGGTAGGGTAAACTATCACATGTAGAAGAAGCAAGGGGAAGTGGTTGCAAAGGAGGGGGAGAATAAGGAAGGCTAAAAAGGCAAAACCACATTCACATTGAATTTGGTTCAGGGAGAAAATGACATACATACTAAATGGGATATCTCAACCTGCAGCAGGATAGGGGGAAGGGGGATGAGAGGAGGGATGATGGATGGGAGGGCATCCTTGGGGTGAGGGGAGGTTGGAAGTACCCACTATAGAAGAGGGACAGGATTATGTAGGGAATGGACCAGGTGGGGGGTGGGATGAGTGGGAAGGAATTATAAGCAGCCTTGTAAAATATATCTACTATGATAATGTCTTGCATAGCTAGACATGTACAACATATACTGAATTACTTATCTCCCAAGAAGGAATGGGTGACAAGGGAGGAAGGAAATGGATCTGAAATTCGAGGTCGTAAAATTAAATGTTTCAAATATATACATAAATACTATTATTAATACTCTTTCGCTTGTAATAGGGAGATAAGATATGCAGGCATTGGGACACAAAGATTCACCTTCCTCTAATGGAAAAGTCGATGGGGGTATGGGAGAGAGCAGATTGGAGGAAGTGATATCTTGTGGGACTACTATTCTGGGAGGTTGGGTAGGGGCATAATGGGGGGAAAATGATTGTAACTCAAAATCTGTCGGAAAGGAATGATGTAAAACAGAAATTAATAAAGCATTTGTTTAAAGAATGAAAAAAAATGTAATTGGTAAACATCTAACAAGATAAATAAAAATATAATATGACATAAATAATTTTAATTTTGGTTTTCTAAATCAATATGCAGCCAGCAGGAATCCATTTCCATTGGAGTCAAACATCCCTACTCTTTGCAGCATCCTAAGATGGCAAATTGCAGAGGAATTGTTGACCTGCATTGGTAGGGGATTCTCTCATAGAAACCTCCCTACACCAGTGAAATTTTAGGTCCAACCCCCATCCCTTTGCCCTTAAGGAAAAATGACTGGATTGAGGGGTGTGTTTGGCATAGAAATGTATCATTTTAGATGTTTTATTTTGTGCTCCCTTTTACCCAAGATACACATGAATGAGACCTCAGTGCTCTCCTTGATGCCTTCCTTTCTTCTTTAGCTTTTTTGATTATTTGACAAGTTCTGTTAATTCTGTCTCCAAAATATCTCTCCAAGATGTGCCATCCTTTTTATTCTTAAAAATTAATATCTTTTCTTTTTGTGTCACTTTCATTGTAAAATACATTCCTTTGCTACCCAGAGAATTATCCTTCATTATAAAGAATTTTTGAAAAGAGTGAAAAAAGGCAGTTCAGCATCAACTAAGTTGGACAAGGTATGTAAAGCTCTACAAAGAAGAGGAAGGTACATTTTTTTTATCTTTTCTTTAAGGCCAAACTTAGTCTTTATAATTACCCAGCATTCTCTTTCTTCTTTTTCTTTTTTGGAGGTCTTTCCTTTTAAATTGTTATAATCACTGTGTGTATTATTTTCCTGTTTTTCTTATTTTATATCTTACCAGTTAATATATTTTCCTGTACTTCATTGTATTCTTTATGTTCACAAGCAGGGATTTGGAAATATGGATCCAGAGCTCAGCAGTAGTCACGACTAGAGAGACATTTAGGCTTCACTAAAATGTTGGTTTAAGTCCCTCAAGTAGATGATATCACTGAGAGAGAAAGCATAGAACTTTGAGATAGAGATAGAACTTTGGAGAAGGCACACGTTTGAGAGGCAGGTGAATGAAGGGGAAGGAGAGCCATACCAGCCCATGTGATAATCGCTAGTTGCACTTTCTGTCTCTAGTCTCTCTCTCCCACCTCTTATCCACTCTATGCAGTTACCAGATTAATCTTCTTAAAAATTGTTATCTCTGTCTTTGACTGTATATGGCTCCCCTGTGCAAATTCCCACTGTGATTTCTCTCCCTTTAGTCTGACACAGCCTCTAAGGGTGTCTTGAGTCACATTCCATGATGAAGCATTAGTCTTCACTGAATATATTTCTGGGATTCCTGCTGCTCATTGAATAGTTGATGAGTACTTGGGGAAAGGAAGCTCATTTTGATAATAGTCTAAAACAACATTAGGGAGGAAGGTAAGATTGTTGCTACTGCTGCCAAAAAAGAAAAAAAACAAAAACGCCAACAACCCCAAATCAAAATAAAAACAAACAAACCCAAACCCCCAAATCCAAAACAAACAAAAGAAATTGAAAAATGCACTCTGAGGATAACTTTTGGATTATCTTCACTTTTACTCTCTTTTCTAGAACAGATCACTCAGTCAATTATACAAATTTAATTTCTTAGTGATTAGATGTTTGGACATCCATGGATTTGATAGCACATGGGATGAATAGTTACTATGTGCCTAGCAACATGCTAGGCAACTTGAAATAATAAAAAAAAAAGCCTGTCCCTGGATTTAAGAAACTTATCTTGTTTGATTTATAATAGGTGCTTAAGAAATGCTGGTTAGTTCATTGTGCAAGACACAAGACAAACATAATTACATAATAGGGATATGTAATGATTCGCAATTGTGTGGTATAGATTGTAAGTACTTTGGAGGGTAGAGAAAGAAACAGTTGCTTTGTTGGGGGATGCACATGACCAACCTCTAAAATAAGGACTGCTCACTTGATCTCATCTCTCTCAGCCTCCTCTCCCCTCTTTTTGGAGTACTGGAGGATGGTATAAGAAATTATTCCCATCACTTTTCTTTATAAAAAGTAGAAAGTGGCCTCACACAGCACCTTATGTTGCATCTGCATCAACACTGCCCTGCCTGGTTTCAGCTCCATAGACCAAGATGCCCCTGCACAGGGTATCTTCTGGTGTTTCAGCCCATACCTCCTCCACTTTCCTGCCTCTGTTTACATTTTTTTCTCTCCATTTAGATAATAAGCTTGTTGAGGGTAGGAACTATCTTTCTTTTTTATTGATTATAATCCCAGTGCTTAGTAGAGTGCCTGGCATGTTGTAGGATCTTAAAAAAAATATTTATTGGATTGTATTGGACTTGTCCTTCCTAAGACAATTAGCTCTCAAAGAGTGCTGCCCTTCAACTCCTCTAAAATGCATTTGGGCAATTCTGTAATTGTTCTTCTGTTATATTTACATAATGCCCAAATTAGAAAAATAGAGCTTAATCAAGGGTGATGTTCATTTACAGCTTACAGTTTGACTGGTGAAAAAAAAATGCCTTTAAATTCAGTTTATGAAATCTGCTTTCTGTATAGTACTATTAGAAGTAATCTCTCTGTTGCTTGGGCCACTGGGGATAAAAAGAATTTTAATACTTTCATCAGCAATCTATAAGATGTGGATTTCACATGAGAGTTTTCTTTCCTTTCAAGTATGCAAAATATTTATGTTACATAAAATCTTGCATGTCTTTCCAGGAATGCCAGTCTAAACTACAGAAAGGATGCCTCAAAAATGTAATTGGTGTTTATTAATGATGGCAGATTTTTACCTCAGCATGAATTATGTTTTTAAAAGTACCCCCCCCCAAACTATACTAGCATGTTTTTAAAAATGCAGATTTTTGTAAACTCTTTGAAAAAGAAAAATCTTGGGAAAAGTTCTGAGGTATTGAAAAGATGGAAGAGGAGCTGCTTTTCAACCTCAGACAACAGGTTTGTTTCCACAGATGCTATAATTATCCATATCAGCAGGACCTAACAGAGAATCAGATCTGTAACAAGAGAGTAGAAATTGTACTTGTGTAGAAACAATGATGCTGGGAAAGACATGAATGTTCTGCTGTATTGGCCAACTTTGATCATTTGTACTAGTAAGGGAAGCAAACTCCTGATGCAAACAGAGGGTACCAGAAAAAATACCATGTAACCAGTTTCAATAGGAGATGGACTGAGCATGTCTTCATAGCATACAGAACCTGAAGTAGGTCAGGATGTGTGGGCTTTTCACTCAGGACAACATAATTTAGAAGGTCTCAAAAGTTTAGTATACTACTGTAGTAGCACAGAAGTAAATATAATGGCTAATTCCTCTTCCCACTGAACCAAATTTTTGAAAATTGCTTCTCATATTATTTTCATATAAAATTATAATTTGATCTAAAGATACATTTTGTGCTGCTTTCCTCAAGTACAGTTTGTGTTGCTTGCCCAAAAGATCAAAATTGCTAGTTATGGCTCTGATAGCATATAACCTTTCAGCAATAGGTTATTCCTGAAGAAAACTGGATTGTTTCTGTTTTCAAGATAAATACGAAGTGAGGAAGAGTGAGGGCAAAGGTAGTACTAAAGATGGAAAGAAAAACTTATCTCCCAATAAATTCTCCATCTGGAAATTGCAAGGATAGCTGTGAGGGGGACAATGGCAACTTTGTGAGAATTTTGATTTCCACTTTTCAATGTGATATTTTACTGTCTCAAATACTATTGAATGTCATTAAACTCTTAATAGTAGTTCTCTGTGCAGGGAGGACTTTTCTGATGAAAACAGAACTAATCCCCTGCAGAGCTAGTCCATTACTGAGTAAACCATTACTTGCCAGGTTGATTTTTGTATGTTACTTTTTCTCCCATTGTGTTAAGAAATAATAATAAAAAAAAGGCCAATGCTTTATCTCCCAGGACTAAAGATATATTTTCTTGTTACTTTAATTCTTGATGGGAAAAGTCATTTCATGATTGTATTTTTCCATTCTGCTTGGGCATTTAGAAAATATTGGCCCTCTCTAGGGATTTAAAATAACAACTAAAATACCCCCTCCCCCTTTTCATTGACTACAGTCTTACATATTTTGTAAATTTATTTTGCATTTTAGTATATTTGAGAAACAATGGCAATAGATGACATAATGGGAAATGGAGTAAATGAAGTAAGTTTTTAGGAACAAAACCTCCCTATATATCAATTATCATTGTTTGAAATTTTCTTTTGGATTACATATATTTGGATCATTCTGAATCAGTATAGCTGTTCATTTTACTATTAATCTTAGACCATTTAAGAGCTTAAAAATAATTTTATTTTGGAGGGGGGAAGGCAAGGCAGTTGGGGTTAAGTAACTTGCCGAAGGTCATACAGCTAGTAAGCATGTCAAGTGTCTGAGACTGGATTTGAACTCACATCCTCCTTACTCCAGGGATGGTACTCTATTCACTGCCCCAGCTTAAAATGATTAAAAATAGTTTAAGTAGGAGTAAAACAACATTTGGGTAGAGCAGCTGCTCTAGTCTGTGTTGCTTATGTTTTCATTTAACATATAGTCACAAAACCAAATTTGGACTTGGTTGACCCAAGGAGAAACTGAACTGAAATTTTTAAAAATCATTGAAAACTCTTTGTATCATGGGTGGTTATTTGGGATTGAAGGCCAGAATTCTTGCTACTCAATCTGTACTCTGCTTCTCCTTCAAGATTTAATTGGACTAAAATAATTCAATCCAATGAAGCAAGTATGTATTAAGTGACCTTTGTATGCATAGAACTGTGCTAGCTGCTAGGGATGAAAAGAGAAAAAAATAACTCCCATCTTCAAAAGGAATTAATGTTTTCCTGGAGAAATAGAATATTGTATACACAATATGGAACAGCAGGCAGAATATTCCTCGAGAACTGTGGTACCCTTTATAGTAACAGAGAAGTTAGGGAGAGGGAAGATTTTGGGGGAAAGATAATTAGTTCAGTTTTGGATATAATCAGGTTAAGATTTCTTTTCTTTTCTTTTCTTTTTGCAGGAGGGAAGGCAAGGCAGTTGGGGTTAAGTGACTTGCCTAAGGTCACACAGTAAGTGTGTCAAGTTTCTGAGGCAGGATTTGAACTCAGGTCCTCCTGACTCCAAGGCCAGTGCTCTATTTACTGTGCCACCCAGTTGCCTCAAGTTTAAGATTTCTAAAGACATTCTGAGATATCCAAAAGGCAGTTAGAGATGAGAGACTTGAGGTCAGGAGAGAGATTAGTGTTGCATAAATAGATCCTCAAAACATCTGCATAGAGATGATAATTGAATCCCTAAGAGCTGATAAAATTACCAAGTGAAATAGGATAGTGGGGGAAGAACGGAAGGCATAGGACAAAATTTTTGGGAATAAGCACAATTATATGAGTAGACATAACTATAGCAGGAAACAGAATTAGGGTACCTGCATATATAAAAATAATAATACAATGAATAACAAATTACTCACCCAAGTGCTCCATTGGAATCATAATGTCATAAAAAAGTGAGCTAGGCCTATGAGCCTATGACTTGCCCTGTGGTCAGGCAGCTCATGGAAGAATATGGACGAGAGGAACATGAAACACTTAGCATGGATGAGTTGTGCACTTTGTCACTGGTAAAACATTCAAATCAATACAGATTGCATATCTAGGTGAAATGAATATATGTAAAATATACGACATGAATAAAATATATTACACTTGAGTGTATATGTAAAATACGTTCGAATTGGATTGCAACAATTTTGGTGGATGCCTGGGCTGATTTCCTGGGCTTGTTGGAGGAAACATGGCCCTTTGCCTTGTCCATTAGTGCAGTCCTGTTTATTTCTTGACATATTGGTGGTTTGAAATTCAAAAGGACAGTGTGTGTGTGTATGTGTGTGTGTGTGTGTGTGTGTGTGTGTGTGTGTGTGTGTGTGTGTGTGTGTGTGTAGAGAGAGAGGAGGTTTGTCAGTGATCTTTTCCTGAACTCCAACCATACATCACTTTCTTGAGTTTTTGATCTGGTGACTGTGGAAAGAATTTCTATTTTATATCCTTTTTATTATTGTTATTATTTGCTCATTAAAGTAGCTTTTAATTGGATTTTATAGTTTATGTGTGCCTGTTGCATCTTTAGACTTGAATCTACTGGACTCAAGCCAAATTTCAGCTTAACCTACAATAACAGTCAACTGCCCAAGTATATGATTTGGGGAGGTGAGATTTGGCAATTTAAAAAGAAAAAGGAAGAAAGGAAACATTGGTTAAGGAGTTAGTGTGTTTCAGATACTTTGCTAAGCACTTTTCTTAGTGCATTTATTTTAGTGCATTTGTTCCTCACAGCAAATCTGGGAATTATATGTCATTATTACCATCCCCCCTCCCCCCCAAAAAAATTAACAGTTGAGAAAACTAAGGCAAACAGAAACTAAGTGGCTTGTCTAGGATTACACAGCTAGTAACTATTTGAGGGAAGATTTGAACTCAGTTCTTTCTAACTCCAGGTCTAGCCCGCTATCCACTAGCTGCTTCATAACACCATTTTTCTTGTTTTATTTATTTAATTTTTAACACAATATTCTCTTCTTCTCACCCCAGAAATTGATGCAAGGGATATAGTTGTGGGTTATTATAAGTTATTAAATTATTTTTAATAAATAATTTCATGACAATTTCATGGTTTTAAGATGAACCTCTAATATGACATGGAAGCTCAGCAGATTACTGTATAAGCCACATTAATAGAAGCATAACATTCAAAATGATGAAGATGATCATGCCACAATATTCTACTTCAGTCAGACATGTGAATTACTGAGTTCAGTTTTTAGTGCCACATTTTAAGGAACACCCTGATAAGCTGGAACACATCCAGAAGACAACTAAGATGGTGAAGGAACTTGAAATCATTCCATAAAAGAGTAATCTGAAGAAGTGATGGAGTGGGCTGAGAAGGAGAGGGGAGATGTGGTGTTTAGCCTAGAGAGTATGGTGATATTTCTCAAGGCGATCTGGACAAGATTAGACTTGTTTCCTTGGCCTTAAAGAGCAGAACTAGGAGCAATCTAAATAAATTGCAATCAGATTTCAATTCAACATTAAAATCTTCCATACCATTAGGTGTACAAAAGAGAAATGGGTTTCTATAGCAGCAAGCACCCCAGCATCCCCAGGGTGGCTGCTAACACAGGTTTTTAGATCTGCTTTTCTAAAGGAAAGCAACTCAAAATGGGTAAACAATCTTGCTTTAATCAATTAAACGTGTCATTTACCTAGTTCAGGGGAAAAGGTCAGCACCCCAAACTTCAGAGTATACAGACAGGTTACCAGCAGAACTTACAACACAGAGAAACATTTCAAGCAGACAGACCTCCAACTGTCCAACCATTACATCCATACCTAGTCAGTTACCCGAGAGGGAAGCATCAACATCTGGGTTTTTTCAAAGCTTGGGGGCTCTCAACAGCTACCCAGAGTCTTGTCTGGTCAAATCATACAACACTTTTCAAAGTGAGCCCTAATACAAAGTCTCACATCAAGATTTATATAGCCTTCTCCAGGCTCAGAGAATGTAACCACCCCCTTGACCCATGGCCCAATCACAAAGTATCTCCTGAAAAACAAGCCTCCCACCACAGGCTCCAGGTACACTTAAGCCTATCAAAGGGCCTAGGGGCAGGGAAGATCTTACAAATTACAAATCTTAGAAAGATGGTAACAACATAAATTTACATTCCCATTAGTTTCCTAGAAATAAATGAATGAATGAAAAGGTATTTATTAAATGCTTATTATGTGTCAAGGGCTGTGCTGTGCTTGAGGGATATCAAAGCAAAGAATCCCTGCCCTGAAGGTTTACATTCTAAACAGTAGAGCCAGTAGGAGCCAGAAAATGGCTCCTATTTCAGAATATCTCTGAATATTTCAAAATATTTCAGAAAATTTCCCTATTCTAAACTCCCATGGCATATCATATCTCTTTACAGTTATTTATTATTTACAACTTATATAATATCTACTTTTCTGAACCCAACTAGACTAAAGCTTCTTAAGGGCAGACACTAGACTTTATCCATCTTTGTATAAAGGTTCATAGCTCAATGTATAGATAGAGGCATAGATATATTTTAAAAGAATGAGTCTATTAAAGGAATATCAGAAGCCATCCAAGACAATTCATTTCTGTTATGATTTCTGAGTCCATGGTATTGAAAGTACATTAGGCATTAAAATAAACTGTGATGGTATCATTAAAATTTCCTGAGACTAGGTATTTTCTTCTATAGTAGGGTTTAATCTTCAGGATGCATTTTTATCTCATAATTCTGACAACCTGAGTTAACTAAACTTTAAGGTACCATGTACAACTTAAACCCCATTAAAATAATTACTTTTTGTGCTTGTACATAGTTCTTTTCTTCTTGTCTCACCTGTTAGACTTAAGATGCTTGGGAGCAGGGACTGTGTGTATTCCCAGCACTCAGAATAGTACCTAGAACATGGTAAATGCTTGTTAACTAACTGAAGTCTTATTTTTAGTGATTCTATTGTTGCTGAGTTAGATGTTTGGTCATTATTGGCAGTTTAAAGATTCCATTAAGGAGCAGCTAGGTGGTGCAGTGGAGCACTATCCCTGAAGTCAGGAGAACCTGAGTTCAAATCCAACCTCAGACACTTAACACACTTACTAACTGTGTGACCTTGGGCAAGTCACTTAACCCCAATTGCCTTGCCTTTGCCCCTCCAAAATTTTCTTTAAATTCCATTAGTATTTTGAGTCTTTAAAGTCAACATTTTTTTTTTAAAGCAATTGGGGTTAAGTAACTTGCTCAAGGTTACACGGCTAGTCATTGTTTATGTGTGGGTGCTCATTTTCTGAGGCTGGATCTGATCTCGGGTCATCCAAACTCCGAGGCCGGCGCTCTTACTCACTGTGCCACCTAGCCGCCCCTTTAGGGAAATTGGGGTTAAGTAACTTGCCCAAGGTTACACGGCTAGGTTTTGTTTGTTTGGATTAAGTGTCAGAGGTCCGAACTCAGGTCTTTCTGACTCCAGGGCGCGCTCTAATTCACTGCGCCACCTAGCCGCCCCTAAAGTCAACATTTCTTAAAAAGATGGACTAAGGGGTTGACTAGGTAGTGCAGTGAATAGACACCAACACTGGAGTCAGGTGGACCTGACATCAAATCCAGCCTCAGACACTTAAACACTTACTAGCTGTGTGACCTTGGGCAAGTCACTTAACCCCAATTGCCCTCCAAAAAAAAGCAAAAAAAAAAAAGATGGGGGCGGCTAGGTGGTGCAGTGAGTAGAGCGTCGGCCCTGGAGTCAGAAGGACCTGAGTTCGGATCCGGCCTCAGACACTTAACGTACACACAAACAGAAACCTAGCTGTGTGACCTTGGGCAAGTTACTTAATCCCAATTGCCCTCCAAAAAAAAAAGCAAAAAAAAAAAAAGATGGACTAAGAAGAATAATAAATATGTAGTTGTATTGATCTATTAGTTTTGTTGCATGGTCATAAAGTTTAATTGGATTATTGAGTTTTGATGGGATATTCTCAAAGAATACACACACACATAGACATAAATCTGTATCTATATCTGTATATCTATCCATCTATCTATAAATAAATAAATTCCTTTTTTTTTTTGTTTTTGCTTTATGGTCACATGGCTAGTAAGTGTTAAGAGTCGGAGGCTGGATTTGAACTCAGGTCCTCCTGACTCCAGGGCTGGTGCTCTATTCATTGCACCTCCTAACTGCCCCTATAAACACATTTTTAATCTGGCACTTTAATTTGTATAGATCATTTAAGTAAGCAATGTGGGACAAATTATTTAAAGGAATACTCTCATAGTTTGGTCATATATTCAAATTATACACATTGATACTGGTTCTATATTGACATTTCTCCTTTTGGGATGGCTTTTCTTTGGGAGTTAGGTTTAAATAGAAGCATTAGGGATTGTTGAACACTGAATGACAAAGGTTGCAAGAACAATTGATCTTTCCTTGCCTTTCTTATGGACAATCAAAATACTCATCAGTCTGGAGTGGTCTATAGGGGTGATTTCTTCCAGAAAGATAAAAATTGACCAGATAGAACATTAGAATACCTTGAGATATAGAAACTTATATTATGGTGGAGAAGAGAACTTCTTTTTGTCAAATTAATTTCAGCAACTGTACCCTGTTCCAAATGGTAGGCTTTAGAAAGTCTTTTTCTTATGTTCAGACAAAGACTGTGACTACACAGTGCTAAAAATAACTAGTTAATTTGATGTATGTGTGTGTGGGGCAGGAATCACTCAAACCAAGTTATTTAACCATATCATCTACCCATGATTATTGGATAATATTGGATGAGTTGCTTGAAATGAATAGAGGTAAATGACTTTCCCAGGGTCACAAAGGTAGCAAATTTCAGAAGTAGGATTTGAATCCAACTCTTTCTGGCCATGTGCCTAGCACATTACTCTGCTATATTGCCTCTCTATTTCATTCTGTAAACAAAAATAATAAAAAAGTTATTTGCCTGAATTCTCTACTTTTTAAATAGTTGCGTTAGGTGGCTAGAAGGTGTAGTGAATAGGATGCTGTACTTAGAGATAAAAAGAACTTGATACTAGCTGTGTGGCCCTGAGCAAGTCATAACCTCTGTAATTCAGTTTCTTTATCAGTAAAAAGGAAATAATGAGGGTACCTGTCTCATGGAATTGGACTGTGGATCAAATGACATTTCATACACATACACACACACACACACACACACACACACACACGCACACGCACACACACCCCATATAACTTGGAAAACCTAAAAGAATTATTAGTGGTAGCTCTAGTACCAGTAGTATTGAAATTATATAGTTATAGAAATTGATTGATCTTAATATTAATTATTTTTCAGCAAAATGTCATGGAATATGTATGACTCTTTAGGACTGTAAATTGATAGACCTTAGTTTGAAGATTTTAATTACAAAGGCATATATTAATGACCTTTCTCTTTTTCCAGTGGTACTAATTGGAGGCTTCTAAATTTACAGTACTTGAAAAAATATTTATCCCTTTGGTTCAATGTATGAACACTTTAAATTATTACTAGTAGGGAAAAAAATCAATAGGTTGATAACACTAAAGGTAAACATAAGGAATGGTATTAAATTGCTAAATTGCAAAGGCTAAATTGTTGAGAAATTTTTCTATGTATTCTCCTCTCTTTCTATAAGTACACTTTTAAAGTAAGAATGACATTATGGGAGGTGGAGTCAAGATGGCGGAGTGGAAACAGCACTTCCATGGAGCTCCAGCCCACACCACTTCAAAATCATGTACAAGGGGACTATGAATGACCTCTGGAGCTCCAGAACCCACAAAATGACACAGAGAAGCCAACCTCCTGCTGAGGACAGCTGCAGCCTGTCAGGGAACAGCCAGTGCAGTGCTCTGGGAGCCAACAGCACAGCACTCTGGGAGCCGAGCCCAGGCCCACATGAGGCCCTGTTTTAGCCCGAGGGCAGCTGGAGCAGCAACTGGCTGGAGGGACCCCAGAATACCAGCAGCTATGGGGTTTCTAGAATTATCAACACATAGACACGTAGGACAAAGCGAGAGGTTAGTGCCCTATAGACTTTGAGACTGCTTGGAAGAATGTGTCAGCTTCTTCCCTTGGGGGCCAGAAGTCACTGAGGAGCTAGTGAGGCTTGCGCCATGTTGCCACATTGTGGCTTCTGCTCTTGGCCTATGAACTGTGGGGGGATCCTGCGATCAGTCTGGGGGTAAGCACTCTTGCTTTACCCTTCTTGGATCTGGATTGTGATTTGGGGAGTAGGTCTTGGGGTGTGTGACCATCTTGCCAGAGTGTGTGGAGGCTTCACAGAGCCCACCCAACTAATTCCTCCAGAAGTTGAGAAAACCCCAACGTTTGGGATGGAAGTTCCCCTGGCTGGTGGCAAAGTCCTACTGTGGCAACAAACCCCAAAGTCAAGTAATTGACTGGCAATACGCCTAGGCAAAGGAAACAAAATAAACAGAAAAATGCAACATTAGACTCCTATTTGGGGGGCAAATTCTTTTAAGCCAATTCCTAATTGAAGACTTTAAATTTTATGTCTCCAAATTGCATGAAAGCAATTAAAAAAAAAACCTTATGCTGAGGAATCTCAGTGTTCCAAAAGTAACCTTTTGGGAATCTTTCAATGTCAAGAGTGGCCTTATGTGTTATATTTCTAATACATTTCTGCATATTTCAGACCATACTCTAATTACTAGATGGGAAATTTCATAGGCTAGATTTCCCCAATCAAGTTGAAAGCTACTGCTTAAATAATTATTAATTTTTGTTTGCTAAAAAGTATTTGTTGAGGGGGCAGCTAGGTGGTGCAGTGAGTAGAGCACTGGCCCTGGAATCAGGAGGACCTGGGTTCAGATCCAGCCTCAGACAATTGACACACACACAAAACTAGCCATGTGACCTTGGGCAAGTTACTTAACCCCAATGGCCCGAAAGGGGCGGCTAGGTGGCGCAGTGAGTAAGAGTGCCGGCCTCAGAGTTGGGATGACCCGAGATCAGATCCGGCCTCAGAAAATGAGCACCCACACATAAATAATGACTAGCCGTGTAACCTTGAGCAAGTTACTTAACCCCAATTGCTTTAAAAAAAAAAAAAGAAAGAAAGAAAAGAAATCATATGGTTCAACTCCATTTTACATGTGAGGAAATAGGCTCTTAGAAAGGAAAGAGTTTGGGTGTGGTTAGGTGGCCCAGTGAATAGAGCACTGGCCCTGGAGTTCAAATCCGACCTCAGACATTTAAACATCACTAGCTATGTGACATTGGGCAAGTCACTTAACCCAAATTACCCTACCTTACCTCCTACAAAAAAAAGCAAAAAAGAAAAAACAAAGGAAATAGTTTGGCAAAGGTCACATAACTTTTGGATGACAATGCTGGAATTTAACCTGGGCTTTTCTCCAACACCATACTGTTTCTTCTTATGTACACAAAACACATATACTTACTTTGAGTATATATGCTAAATGGTACGATGAATAAAATGGTGGACTGGAGACAAGAACACCTGAGTTCAAATACAGCCTCAGACACTTAATAGCTATGTGACCCAGAGAGGCTAATTGACTTGCCCAGGGTCGCACAGATGGAATTTAACTCAGATTCCCTGATTCCCAAATCAGTGGTCTTTCTCACTTTACTATCTTCTTGTATTCATGTCACTGTTGAATTTTTGCTGTAGCTTACTTATAGCTACCATGCACATTTAGGTCATCTGCAATCTCAGTTTGTCTGAGATGATATATACTCCATAATTGATGTGCAAAAAGGCAATTATATACATATATTCATGTAATTACAAATCTATAGAAATAAGCAAGGTATCCCAAAAGAGAGAGGGCAGTTTTAAGCTTAAAATATATTTTGGGGACACTCTGTGTACTGTATGTGTGCATATGAAATTTACTATCAAATCTTTTCTGCACTTAATGATAATTATAAGAATGACAACAATAGCTAAAATTTATATAGCACTTGAAGATTTGTGAAACTCTTTATCTCTGAAATAGTAATGTCTCATTGTCAGCAATACCTAATATATTCCTATAAAACATAAAGGCTTATTTTCTGTGTGTTTTGCGATCCTGTTCAAATTTTATTCTAAAAAGAAAGTTTATGTAAGATGAAGCATATATTGATGGATAGTTGCCTATAGATTTATTCAGAGAAGAGAATCTATACAGAAGAGTTTTTTTTTCTTTTTTCTTCAATTTTCTCTCTTCTTTGTTTTTGCTTGTTTCTATACCTTTTATTCTTCCTAAAAGCTTGATGCCAGCAGACAGAGTATAGGTGTCTCTTCTGTGGCTTTCTCTCTCTCTCACACACACACATACACTCTCTCTCTCTCTCTCTCTGTCTCTCTCTCTCTCTCTAAAGAGGGAGTTTAAAGATATATAGCTATTAAATGTTTTTGAAATATATTAATTATAAATTTATGTGAAAGAGAAAACATCATTTAAAGAACCATATCGAATAGATAAGACACAGTAACCAACTGTAGAATATCCATCCACTACTATTAATCCATCCACTACTATTAATTCTGAATATAATTTTTAAGAGTAATATTGTCCAGGTATGACTTATTTTATTGGATGAACATCCTTCATAGCATCAATTTTTTAGCAGTTCATAGAACATTAGGACTAGAAAAAATTTGAGAGGCCATTTAGGCCAACACCTCTCATTTGGAAGATAAGGAAACTAAGGGCTAACATCATTGATGACTTGCTCCAAATCATAGTAGGTAGAAGAGCTGGAAATCAAACCTAGATCCCTTGATTTCTGAACCTGTATTATTTCTTTGCACTACAATGCCTCTCTTTCAAAATGTTAACTAATACAGAAGGAAAAAAAAACTGAATTAACATAAGAGGGTGATGGTAACTTTTAAATAAATTTTATTGGTATCTTTTGTTTTTACATTAAATTTCACTGTCATTCTCTTCTCTACTCCTAGAGAAATCTTACACAAAAAGATTTTTTTTTAAGAAAAGGAGAAAGGAAGGAAAAGTAAACAAAAATAATCAGTACACTGAAAACACCAGAAAGTATATGCGATGTTCCATACCTGTGGACAACCTACTTCTGTAGGAGTGGGGGGAGGTATGATATCTCTTCTTTGGAGCCACATTTATTTATTTAAATCTTTTTTATTTATCTTTTGTTTATTTATTTTTAGTTTTCAACATTCATTTCCACAAGATTTTGAGTTACAATTTTTCTCCCCATCTTTTCCCTACCCCCACCCCAAGGATAGCAAACCTACTGAATACCCCTTCTCACAATATACTTTCTCTTATATCATCCTCCCATCTCTCCCATAACTTTCTAGTAGGGTAAGATGAATTTCTAAACCCCAGTGTCTATATCTTATTTCTCAGTTGTATGTAAAAAACAATTTTTTAACATTTGCTTTTAAAATTTTGATTTCCAGATTATTTTCCTTATTCCCTCCTCACCCATCCCCACTGGGAAGACAAGCAATTCAGTACAGGTTATGCATGTGTAGTTACGCAAAACGTTTCCATAGCAGTTATATTGTGAAAGATTAACTATATTTCCTTCCATTCTATCCTGCCCCCCACTTATTCTATTTTCTCCTTTGACCCTGTCACTTTTCTTTCTTTTTTTTTTTAGAGGGCAATTGGGGTTAAGTAACTTGCCCAAGGTTACATGGCCAGGTTTTTTTTTTTTGTTTGTTTGTTTGTTTTGTTTGTGTGTGTTAAGTGTCTGAGGCCAGATCTGAACTCAGGTCCTTCTGACTCTAGGACTGGCACTCTACTCACTGTGCCACCTAGCCGCCCTAACCCTGTCACTTTTCAAAAAGGTTTGCTTCTAACTACCCTCTCCCCAAATCTGCCCTCCCTTCTATCATGCCCCCTCTTATCCCCTTCCCCCCTACTTTCCTGTAGGGTAAGATACCCAATTGAGTGTGTATGTTATTCCCTCCTTAAGCCAAATTCAATGAGAGTAAGTTTGACCCATTCCTTTTCATCTTCCTGCTCTTCCCCTCCATTGAAACAGTTTTCTTTTGCCTCTTTTATATGAGATAATTTACCCAATTCTATCTCATCCTTTCTCCTCCCATTATATTCCTCTCACCTCTTAATTTTATTTTTTTAGATATCATCCCTTCTTTTTCAACTGATTCTGTGCCTCTATGTATACATGTACACACACGTGCACACACTCACATATGTATCTATATACATATACCCTCCAATACATACATATATATGTACATATACATATATTTATACACATATGAGAAAAGTCTGATGAATTACAATTATCATTTTTCCATGTAGGAATGTAAATAGTTCAGCTTTAATAAGTTCCTTATGATTTCTTTTCTTGTCTACCTTCTCATGTTTCTCTTGCTTCTTGTATTTGAAAGTAAAATTTTCTGTTCAGCTCTGGTTTTTTCATCAAGAATTCTTGAAAGTCCTCTATTTCATTGAAAGACCATATTTTCCCCTGAAGCATTATACTCAGTTTTGCTGGGTAGGTGATTCTTGGTTTTAATCCTAACTCCTTTGTCCTCCAGAAATATCATATTCCAAGCACTTCAATCCCTTAGTGTAGAAGCTGCTAGATCTTGTGTTATCCTGATTGTGTTTCCACATTGTTCCTTCTTGGCTACTTGTAACATTTTCTCCTTGACCTGGGAACTCTGGAATTTGGCTATGATGTTCCTAGGAGATTTCTTTTTGGGATCTTTTTCAAGAGGTGATTGGCAAATTCTTTCAATTTCTATTTTGTCCTCTGGTTCTAGAATATCAGGGCAGTTTTCCTTGAGAATTTCTTGAAGGATGATTTCTAGGCTCTTTTTTGATCATGGCCTTCAGGTAATACAATAATTTTTAAATGATCTCTCCTGGATCTATTTTCCAGGTCAGTGTTTTTTCCAATGAGATATTTCACATTACCTTCTATTTGCCCATTTGTTTGTATTTGTTTTATAGTATCTTGATTTCTTATAAAGTCATTAACTTCCATTTGCTCCAGTCTAACTCTGAAGGAATGAATCTCCTCAGTGAGCTTTTGAAATTCCTTTTCCATCTAGGCAAATTTTCTTTTAAAGGCATTCTTTTCCTCATTGGCTTCTGGCCTCTTTTGCTATTCGAGTTAGTCTATTTTTAAGGTGTTATCTTCTTCAGTATTTTTGGGAGTCTCCTTTAGCAGGTTGTTGACTCTCTTTTCATGATTTTCTTGCATCATTCTCATTTCTTTTCCCATTTTTTCCCTCTACTTCTCTTGATTTTCAAAATCCTTCTTGAGCCTCCTCCATGGCCTGTAACCAGTTCATATTTTTCTCAGATGCTTTTGCTGCAGGAGTTCAGACTTCATTGTCTTCCTCCCACTGTATGCCTTGATCCTTTTTGTCGCCCAAAAAGGATTCCATGGTCTGTTTGTGCTTCCACTGCTTGCTCATCTTGCCAGCCAATTACTTGACTTTTGAGCTTTTGCCATGGTAGAACTCTGCTTCCAGATTGGAGAGAGCTGTGTCCCAAGTCACTGGGGTTTTTGAAAATGTCAGAGGTCTAAGGAGGGTGCCCTCTCTACAGATTCCCCAAACTCTGGAACACTGCCATACACCCCAGTACCACCACCCAATACCACGATCCAGATCCAAGCAGCTCAAAGCAAGAGTGATTACTGTCTGAATGGTTGCTTGGTCTCTCTATGATCTGCAGGCTAGGAGGCAGCCACACAGGAGCCTTGTCTCTTCCACCTTTCACCCTGGGAGCAGTAGCCAGTCCCCCTGCTTTTCCATAACTTAGTTCAAACAGAGTTACCCACTGACCTTTTACTTTCTCTTTGGCATTTATGAGTTGAGAAGTTTGGAAACTGTCCCAACTGCAGGGGATTCACTGTCCTGAAGTCTGCTCTGGCAGGTCTGTGCTGCTGGTTGGGGCCAGCCAGGTCTGGTTGCAGACAGTTCGTGTGGTGCTGTGCCTGTCGGCCTGCTATGCTTCCTTCAGTGGGAGATTTTTTTTCTCTCTGTCACTTTGTGGGTTCTGTAGCTCTAAAATTAGTTTAGAGTCATTTTATAGGTCTTGGAGGTAGTTGGTGCAGGAGCTCATGCAAGTTCCTGCTTTTACTCCCTCATCTTGCCTCTGCCCTGACATATTGATTTATTTATTTGTAATTTTGCAAAATTCATGTTAGATTGTGTTGTACTTATTCATCCTACTTATATTGTTCAAGGAATTGTGAATTATTAATTGATTTATTCTGACCCAAATAATGGGGGGAAAACTCTCCTGAAAGGGGATATGACAGCCATCTGCCCATCCTTGCATTCTACTGGTGAATTCATTCCGCTATCCTTGTTCATGGTAGGGGTGTTTGTGGGATAGAAGTTAGTGTCAGTCCTGATGCTCCTAGTTTATGAAATAAGGGAGGGAGCCACAAAGAGGTTCCTTTGGGTCAGGTAAACAAATGAGGTTTTCTGGATATTCTCTGGGAAGGACAGCAAAGGCAGCAAGTGAGGAGTAATTTCAATCACACTTTAATAAGGCACAAAGCTTACAGAGACAAGGGATGAGTGGTGAAGTGAAGCAGGTAGTATAGGAAAGAGAATAGGGAGGGAGAGGGACACAAAGAGTTACTTAATGCATTTTATTAATGACTTCCTTGGGATATGTGTTTAGTATTAGTAAAATCTCTGGGTCCAAGGACTTGTATCTTATTCATTTTTCCCCCAGATTTAAAAATGCTTTAAAAATTATTGTATTAAGTCAAAGCTCAACTAGTATCACATAGGATTCCTATGCTTATTGTTCTATGAGAGACAACTAGATGGCACAGTGGATAGAGCATGGCACGTGGAGCCAGGAATATCTGAGTTCAAATCTGTTCTCAGACACTTACTGACTGTGTGACCCTGGGCAAGTTACTTAATGTTGTTTGCCTCAGCCTCCTCATCTGCAAAATGAGCTAGAAAAGAAAATGGCAAACCACTCCAATATTTTTGCCAAGAAAACCCCAAATAGGGGGCACAAAGAGTTGGACATGACTGAACAATACATTTTTCTACAACCTCTATGATATTGATTACTCTCATCTTTGCCAGTTTACTTGGGGCAAGGTTAAATCTTAGGCTTGTTTTAATTTGCATTTTTCTTATTAACAGATTTTTGGGTGGGCATTTTTTCCCATATGGTTAGTAATATGTAGTAGTTTATAATTCTTTTTAGATAATTTTGTTCACATCCTATGCTTGCTTATTTATTGTGGAATTGCTTTAGTGTGTGTGTGTGTGTGTATGCATGTGTGCACATTCCTGTTATCTATCTGTTGTCTGTATATCTAAAATACCAAATTCTTATCTGAGAAAACTTAATACAGAGATTCCCCTCCTTTAACCTTTTCTTTTCTTATCCCAGATGCATTAATTTTGTTTGTAGTGAAGCTTTTCAATTTCATGTATTCAAAATTTTCTATTATATATTTGAAATTGCTGCTAGGTCTTTTTTAGTTAAGGATATGTTTCTAACTCTTTAAGGTTTGGAAGCCAAATTAATTCCCATGATTACTTTATAGCATGGAAAGCAAAGATCAAATTGAATTTGTTTATGACTGAATTTCTTATATTATCTTCCAAGGAACAATTTGGAATCATGTGATCACAGGTAGTATACTTTAGATTTTGTATTAGATGAATGAAAATTTGTATTACAAATGCTTTCTACTTCCCCAAATTATGAAAGTGAAAGTAATGGATTGCAAGATTTATGGGCAAAAGAAATTAATTTAATAGATACCCAACTGATTTCTCCACATTCTCATGAATAAATTAATTATCCTAGAAGTCTGTGGCTATTCCCTAGGCAAAGTAGAGCATATTAATTTTCAAAAACACTAGAGAATACATTGTCTTCTACACATGCTCATGAATTTTTGAGTTTGGAACTTCAAAACACAATTTCCAAAGGAAAAGAAAACATGTGCTTTCCTATGCCAGTATAGAAAAAGTTAGTTAAAAAATACTAGCCACTAATCACATTCTTCACAAATAATGATTATTGAACATTTAGGACATATCACAGTACATTAGGTACTATAAATAAACCTTTTCTGCATACTGCTGTGAATATTTTGAGAAGCAAGAAAATCAAGGCTTGCTTGTATGAATTAATTACGTTTTAGGTTCTAAAGTAGGGAATTTTATTGTGTTTTGTATTTTTTTTGCTTATCCGTTAAAAAACCCCTCCTTCTTCATAGGATGTTACCCTAAACCTTTTCTGCTTGAGGTATTATGAGCCTCACTTATTCTATAGTGTTCTTTTTCAGGTGCAGGACAGGAATATTAATTCATTGACTTTCGGCAATTTCTCATCATACTCCCTGTTTCTTTTCTCCCCTTATATAATATGTAAAATGAAAGAGATAATAGATGGAATTTGGTGAATGTCATCACAATAAAGTAGGTGATTCTGATATGAAGAGGAACCTGTGCTCTCAAAGACTTTGTCACTAGAGCACAAATTTTAGCAGATCCTTGCAAGGTAAAAAGGTTTTGATGGTCCCGTTGGTTCTCCAAGGACGAGACTATATAACTTCAAAGGAGCTCATCATCAGATTGGCTTCAGAATGATTCCTTTTTTCGTTAGAGTGGTTTTCAACAACTCATGTCTGAGATAGTAATCTACCCAGGAAAGAAGAGATCCTTGACTATCTTCTTCCTTCTAAGCAAAACTCCTCCAGTAAAAGCCTAAGAAAGAACCATGGTTAGTAATGTAGTTTTTATTTTTTGCTTTTATTTTTGCTAGAGACACATACTCAGAGATAGGTGACAGCATGGGGGGGAAAGGGAGGGTAGGAGAGAGAGGATTGGGCAACCATAGTAACCAAATTTGGTTTTAAAAAAAACAAGTTTTGGTTTGATTTGGTTTGGTTTTTGGTGGGAGAAAGGAACCAACAGTCTATTAGTTGGCTAGATAGAAGCTGGTCTGAAATTGTTTTGCCCCTTGGCATTTTTCAACAATAAAGTCTTATCCCATATGTATGTCCTGCTATATGATTTGTTCCCCTCCCTTTGACAAAATAGATGAGCTAACTGTAATGTATTTCCTTTAAATACATCGTCTGATTGAGATTAACTTTTAAAAAAAGAACTTTTTTAGTACATAGAACATTTACACATTCCTTTACTAATTTACATTAGATAGCTCAGGTAATTAGTCTTGTAGTTTATAGACTCATAGAATGATAGAACTAGAAAGGTACTTTAGAGCCCATGTAATATAAATCTAACATTTTATTAGTAGGAAACTTAGACCCAAGGAGAATTAAATGACCTATTTTCCAAGGTCAGATAGCAAGGTCTTGACAAGGAATTAGAACACAGCTTTCTTGTGACTCAGGCTAGTGTGGATTAATTTGTAACACACTACTCAATGGTTACAAACAGCATAAGTCAGCTCATCACTGATCTTTGATTTTCATTGACACAAGGAAGATGAACAGAAAGCAAAACTGATTTTAGAATATGCACTAATCTTTACTTCATGTGCCGTGTCTGAAATGTGGTTCCTAATGGAAATGAAAATTTAGCCAGGTGCTCTGGAGGTGTTTTACAGAGGCATTATCCTACTTTCCTGACGATTCAAAATATGTTCCTATTTAATTTTATAAATGGCAGTGTGGGAAGGAGAGAAAAAAAAAACCAAAGAATCAGAGGAGTATCTACTTCATATTTTGATTACTCAAACTAAGTTAACACATTTTTCTGATGAGGCTACTCTTGGGAGCAAGTAGGGAAAACCCCCCCAACTCTTAGTAGACATAAAAGCATTCTGTACCCCTCCCTCTGGGATCATTTGCTCTGCACTGTCTGGTGTCCTGGCTGTTAATTCATCATTTCTTTTTTGTTGTTGTTGTTTGTTTGTTTTTGGAGAGCTATTGGGGTTAAGTAACTTGCCCAAGGTCACATGGCTAGGTTTTTGTTTGTGTGTGCGTTAAGTGTCTGAGGTCAGATCCGAACTCAGGTCCTTCTGACTCCAGGGCCGATGCTCCACTCACTGCGCCACCTGGCCGCCCCAATTCATCATTTCTTGGCCCTGGAGTTAACCCTGAGGGATTGTGGTTAACTAGTCCCAGTATGGTACTCTCCAATTGAGAAGGTATAGCAAGACCATTAGTTACCCACCGCACCATGGGCTGCCAGAAGAATTCTCCCTTTGCATGCACAAAAGAAGTACAGGATCAAATTTAAAGTTCAGTACTAATCAGGCTCATATTTAGGGAACATAAGTGTTTAAAGATTCCTGGTCCCAAGTGCCCTTTTCTCCATTCATGAAGTTCCTACCAAGACCTCCTTAGTTGTTTAGATGGACTGGTTTCTGGCAGATTGCAATAACTCAACTAACAGAGGAATTCACTGCTGGGCTGGGTCAGGCAGGTTCCTCATCTTCTGCATTGGATCCTCATTGGATTTGACTACTACCTCAACAGGCTCTAGACCTCAGATATCCAGATCTCAACTGTCACTTGGATATTCTCTTCTCAGAATATTTCTTTCCCTAAGGCCAGAAAAGGATAAATACTGGAAAAACAAAACCCCAGGACACCAGTTTCCCTCCCCCTCCCCTACGCCTCACCTCGATCTCATGGGAATTTTGTATCTCTAGCTTCCCAAAAAGGAAAATTATAAGAATAACCATGGGAGATTATCCTTCTGTGAATTCAGCCTGAATTCATGCCTCTTGCCGTCAGTCCTGGCTCTGAAGGCTTTTTTGTAACCACACAATATGAACTGCCAAGTCATCATGGCCAAAATGAGATCCAGGTGTTAGAATGACAGCAGTCAAGGAATTTCTGTCTGTGCATCAAGGACAGGACTTTCATGGGTCAGTCTCTACCATTACAATTCACTTAAAAGACAGTCCTACACAGCTGTCAATGTGAGTTATTTAATCTAAAGCCAGAGCTATGACTGCAGGGCAGATCTCAGGATGGAGAAGACAGAAAATCCATGACACTGTGACTCTAATTGGTTGACCACATGAATCCTTGGTGCTAGGGAAAGTAGAGAAGCATGGTATATGGCAAATAATGTGCTAAGCACTTGAGGATTAAAAGAAAGTCAAAAAGTCAGGGGAACCCAGGCCAAGAACCCATCAAGGATAGTTGCTGTTGATAGGGCTAGGCAGAGCAAGAAGAAACAAGAGATTCATACACCCTGAGGCCAGAGCCTGTAATGGATGGTGGGAGGAGGGGGGAAGTAGAGGGGAGGACCAGGGTGCAGATCTTGCTCAATCATCCTTGAGGCTGGCAGGCAGAATAATCCATTTGGGTGTAGTAGCAATCAGACTCTGGACCTGGGAAAGGGGGAAGGTGGTGGCCTCTCTGGGCTGAGGGGAACAGTCAATAGGGATGGCAGGGTATCATGTTTCCTCCTCCTGACTCCCAACATGGAGGTGTATTGCTTCCCTGTGGTAGTCTGCTGTCCATTGACATCCTCCATAGGAAGGAAGCTTGCTCAGCTGTCTGTGGTCTGAATGGAGGAAATAAGGATTGTCAAAGACTTCAGGAAAAGCCCTATTGAACTATTATGGTTATATAATGGGTCAGATCAGGATTTTTAACTTTATTTTATCTACTATTTAAAATCTTTCAATTTATATTGCAGTCTTTCCAAAGATGAAACACACAGTAAGATTCTAAGGTTCCTCTCATGGTTTTCAGTAATTTTACTTAAATCATGGGATTTAATACTATTGACATTTACTTTAACTTTCCATTAATTTGGTTAATATATTCCAAATCAGTCAAAAACAAATTGATTCTTCGAAGTAAAGTACTTTAAAGGGCAGGTTAAGTTTTTTTCTCTGTTGAGTAGCAAAAGGGACATTAAAAATTTATTCCTTGTGAAGGATAAATTTCAGTGTTGCTCAGTACCATGGAAAGTAACACCTTGTATCTTTTAGCAAAAATCATTGGTCCATAATGAATAAAGAATGATAAAGTAAAAACTGAATTACCTAACACTTTTAGCTTTGGTTTGGAAAATTTCCCTTTATTGAATATTGTGGGAAAAGTGGAAAACATTGAAGGTATTTGAATGGGGCTGTGATTGACTCAGGCAGTTGTGACTGGATTTGGATGGGAAGAACCTGGAAGTAGAGAAATTGAGGTTGAAAAAAAAGACTTGTTGGAGGAAAATTTTCAAGTTGGAGTTTGTTCTCATAGTAAAAAATGTATGTTCGCACCTGCGTGTTTGTGGTAATTCCTTCATAAGTCAGAGGCATGCTACTCTCTGGAGAAATTTAAGATTTATCTGAAAGCTCACCTACCTTAAAGGTTTTTCCAGAATTCTTTTGAAGACAACTTTCACTCACATAATACATATACACATATACTTATGTAAGATACATATGCACACATATATACATATATGTGTGTGTATATACATCGCAAGTTATTGTATACATAAAAAAACTGACAGATTGTGTAAAGAAACAGGAAACAATCTTTATGGATTTTCTTTGTGGAAATTTTACTACAAAAATTAAAGTTTGCTAGTCTATATGTAGCATTCAGCACAGTATCTGGCATATAGTAGATACTTAATAAATGCTTTTAATAAATGATTCCCCCCCCCCATCTTCCCTACCCCCACACATCCTTTAATATTTATGGTCTATACCTTGGAAAGCTCATAGCTTTAAAAGGCCAAGGTCTCTCACTGCATCTGGGATCATTTCCAGTTGTCTTGATCTGTGTCTTGCCACTGGATCCAGATGACCTTGGAGGAAAAAGTGAGGCTGGTGACTTTATATAGCCCTGCCTCATTTAAATCCAATTCACTTGCAAGTCAAGACGTCACCCTCCTGAAGTCATTGGTCCTCCTATATTGTATCATTTAGGACTGAATACATTTTTCAGTTATACAGCGCTTTAAAGTTTTCAGAACACTGTACATATATTAGCTCATTTGATCCCCCACTAAACCTGTGAGTTAGGTGAAATTGTCTTACCCATTTTACACAGAATAAAACAGAGGCTCAAAGAGCTTTTATAATTTGTCCAGGGTCAAAGACATACAGAGGACTGGAATCCAGCTCTTCCTGATTCTGAGATGACTTTCTTGAATGCTCCAAATTTCTTCATTATTAATTGTGTTAGTCATAACAATCTTCTATTGGTTTCTATTTCATATGTGTATTTCTCTTCTTTCCGGGGAGATCAGAAGTTTCTCTAGCCAGGGGGAGGGCATTTGCAGCCTGGAGGCCACATGTGTCCCTCTAGGTTCAAATGCAACCCTTTGACTGAAGTCAAACTTCACAGAACAAATCCCCTTAATAAAAAGATTTGTTCTGTAAAACTTGGACTCAGTCAAAAGGTTGCACCCAAAGAGCTAGAAGGTCATGTGTAGCCTCAAGGCCATAGGTCCCCCACCTTGCCTAGGCTGTGGAGTTGCCTTACATTTCAAACTAATAACCACAGATGGTTTCTCCAAGTCACTAGTAAGAAATACAAATACAAGTCAAATAACTGAGATTTAATCTCATGTCTAATGAAGTATCACAATGACAAGAGATAGGAATAGTCAATGTTGGAGGGATTGTGGAAAGACAGGTTTATAAATCCACTGTTACATTAGGGATAGACTGGTCCTACAATCCTGGAAATTCAGAATTAAGCTAGATAAGCGACTAAGATGTCCATAGTCATTGACCTAGAGATTCCACTGTTCATTATATAGACCAAAAAGGTTCATGGTATAATGAAAGTTCCTATATAACCAAAATATTTATTGCAGCCTTTTTAAATGGATGCCTGTCAATGAGAGAATGACTAAACAACTGAGAAATATGAACAGAAAATATTGCTGTATCATAAATAATATGAAGAATTAAGAAAAATATAAGAACTTTTTTGAATGTGTGCAGAATATAGTAATCAGAACTAGGAAAACAATTTAAATAATAGCTATATCAATAAAATTGGGAAAATATAAAAATAAACAAAAATCAATAAAGTTATTTTATTACTGGGCTTAATTCCAGAGAAGAGATTTAAAAAATAAACAGATTCTCCTACTTTTCTTAGCAGAAGTGGGGGCTTACAGGTATGGAGCATTCCATATATTGTTATACTTGGTTAATTTTGCTGACCTACTATTTTTCTTTCTTTTTCTTTTTGCTACAAAGAATGGATTTGTGGATAGGGAGAAGAAATGGATATTTTTAAAAATGATAATATAAATTAAAAAGCTATTAATGGAAGAAAATATGTTGTTACTTTGTGCTTTACAACTGATTAATTTGAATGTAAATAACTACTAAGCAAGGTTTTTTGTTTGTATTGATGTTCACTATTGGATTATTAGTACAATATTTGATTTTTAAAAGAGAAAGTAATTGATGAAGTTTATCCAACTGTCTGTGGGCAAAACAAAACTTAATTGTGTCTACAATTTTTAAACTTATATTTTTGTTTTATTTTAGTTGTAGACAACATCATTTTAGCTATTGTAAAAGACACAAATCTGTCCTTAAAAATAGAGGCATTTACCTGGTTAGGCAGAAATTTAGGACCTTTCAATGACCAAGTACATTTGCCTTGATTTTAAAGAAATAATCAATGAATAAATATTTGAACAGCTTATAGTCACTCATATATTTGTAGATAATGTGCCTTTTTATCTCTCTACCATTTATGAAAAGCAGTGATTCTAAGAATGATCATTCTATAGAAAAAAACAAATGAGGTACAAAGTGGTTAAATGATTTAATCAAGAATAAATCATTCATCAGAAATAGGACCAAGCTCATAGTCTTTTTCACTCAATGCTGTTAAGCTGTATCTATTCCTATTTTATGAAAGATCATCCAAATAAGGATAATAACTGCATGCCACACTTTTAAGTGAAGATTTTATGAGAGATTGTCTTTTTAAAAATTAATTTCAGTAACACAGGATTGCCAATGAAGTGATATGCTATTAGAAGCAATAAATGCCATCATATATGCTAAGGGTTCCTAAGTGGAATGCTACCATAAGTGCTAAGGGTTCTTGGAGTGAATCTCCAAGCATTTTTCATGCTTTCTAAAGCATGCAAGCCTCTTGAGCAGACATTTCTGTCTACTGTTTAAGTAGACTATTAAGTGCCTGTTTACCTAGGTGATGGCCACTAGAAAATTTGTAGGTAAAGTGTTAACCTCTAATATTCTCCATAAGATACTTCAGTCTTAAAAGCAAGCATCAGATATGATGTGCCAAGTTTAATTAACATTCCTGGAGGCTGCCTAGTCCCAGAAGATGAGGGCAAATAGATCTGATAATTTTACAGGACTGAGTCAAGAATAAGGCCATTAAGAACTGGGAAGATGAGCAGTTCAATATAGATGGTATTTGTGTAGCTAATGCCAAACATTACCATAGTAGATATATTATAAAAGACTGATTATATTTCCCTCCCTCCTATCCCACCTCCCACTTGTTCTATTCTCTACTTTGATCCTGTCCCTTTTCAAAAGTGGGTGCTTCCAATTTCCCTCCCCCCTAGCCTGCTCTCCCTTCCATCATCCCCCCTGTCATCCCCCTTCCCCCCTAGTCTCCTGTAGGGTAAGATACCCTATTTAATGTGTATGTCATTCCCTTCCTGAGCCAAATTCAATGTGAATAAGGTTGACCCATTCCCTTTTACCTTCCTGTTATTCCCCTCCATTGTATCCATTTTTCCTTGCCTCTTTTACATGAGATAGTTTACCCCCATTCTGTCTCTCCCCATCTCCTCTCAATATATTCCTCTCTCACCTCTTAATTCCACCTTTTAAGTATCATCCCTTCCTATTAAATTGGTCCTGTGCCTTCTATCTATGTATACCTGTCAACATACATACACACACATTCAAATATGTATTCAAATGCCTTCTATTCCCTTCAACTATTTTCATACTGAGAAAAGTTTCATCAGTTACAATTATCGTTTTTCCATGTAGGAATATAAATAGTTCGACTCTGATAAATTCCTTATGATTTCTTTTCACTGTTTACCTTCTCATGCTTCTGTTGCTTCTTGTATCTGAATGTCAAATTTTCTATTCAATTGTGATTTATTCTTCAAGAATACTTGAAAGTCTTCTATTCCTCTGAATGACCATATTTTCCCCTGATACATTATACTCAGTTTTGCTGGGTAGGTGATTCTTGGTTTTAATCCCAGCTCCTTTGACCACCAGTATACTGTATTCCAGGCCCTTTGATCTGTCAGTGTTGAAGCTGCCAGATCCTGTGTTATCCTGATTTTTCCACAATATTCAAATTGTTTCTTCCTGGCTGCTTGTAATATTCTCTCCTGATCTGGGAATTCTGGAACCTGGCTATAATATTCCTAGGAGTTTTCTTTTTGGGATCTTTATCAAGAGGTGATTGGTGTATTCTTTCAACCTCTGGTTCTAAAACATCAGGGCAGTTTTCCTTGACAATTTCTTGGAGGATGATTTATATGTTCTTTCTTTGATCATGGCTTTCAGGTAGTCCAATAATTTTTAAATTATCTCTCCTGGACCTTTTTTCCAGGTCAGTGGTTTTTCCCATGAGGTATTTCACATTACCTTCTATTCTTTCATTTGTTTGGATCTGTTTAACAGCATCTTGATTTCTCATAAAGTCATTAGCTTCCCTTTGCTCCATTCTAAATCCAAAGGAAAGATTCTCCTCAGTGATTCTTTTTCCATCTGGTAAATTCAGCTTTTTAAGGCATTCTTCTCCTCATTGCCTTTTTTTTTTTTTTTTAAAGCAATTGGGGTTAAGTAACTTGCTCAAGGTTACACGGCTAGTCATTTGATTTATGCGTGGGTGCTCATTTTCTGAGGCCGGATCTGATCTTGGGTCATCCAAACTCCGAGGCCGGCGCTCTTACTCACTGCGCCACCTAGCCGCCCCTTTAGGGCAATTGGGGTTAAGTAACTTGCCCAAGGTTACACGGCTAGGTTTTTGTTTGTGCGGATTAAGTGTCGGAGGCCGGCTCAGAACTCAGGTCCTTCTGATTCCAGGGCCGGCACTCTATTCACTGTGCCACCTAGCCGCCCCTCTCATTGCCTTTTTAAACCTCTTTTGCCATTTGAATTAGTCTATTTTTTAAGGTGTTATTTTCCTCAGTCAGGCTGTTGACTCTCTTTTCATAATTTTCTTGCATCATTCTCATTTCTCTTCCCAGTTTTTCCTCCACTTCTCTTATCTGCTTCTTAAGGTCCTCTATGGCCTATAACCAGCTCTTATTTTATTTTGAAGCTTTTGGTGTAGGAGTTTTGACTTCACTGTCCCCAAAATAGGAGTTTAATGTTGGGTTCCTTTATTTGTTTTGTTTCCTTTGCCTAGTCATAGTCTTCCTTTTAGTATACTATATTAATTATAGAATGAGTTAATCCTACAAAACAGATATTTTTTGAGGGGTGGGAAGGCATACCTATGATTTCATTAGTATAGGGCACTCCTGGTGAGGAAATTCCCCTTGCTTTTGAAGATTGGAAATTATTCTGTAACTTGTTGTCTTAGGTGCCAAGGGATGCTTAGAGTCAGTCTACTATATTGGATAGTGAACCAGTGTTGGAACAAGGATGACCTGGGTCCTACATTGACTGTGTGACTCTTAGCAAGTAAATTACCCAAGTGCTTGGTGCCCCACATTACTTTCTAAGAATATAATTTAATGTAAAACATAACTGCAGTACTCATTTCTGCATAGGGTTGGTCTTGTTCATGCTTAGGTATTGTCTCTATGCTGGTGGTTGTTACTTGTAACCGCTGCTTGGGCAGCACCATCAGAAAGTGTTCAAAGTTTGAGCCACACCAGCTGACTCAACTCAGTAGGTTCAGTCTCCAATATTTTCCTGGTATTCTTGGATTCTAGGTTTAAAGTCTAGGGTGATGGAGTAATTCCAAATATATCTCACTTTCCCTCTTGGTGTAGTTAAATTACCTGATTCAGTATATGAACTGAAATTATTAATGTGAAATAGAAAACAAACTCTATTAATATCTAAGTGGTTTTTCCCCTCCCCCAAATCTAAATTTTTACTCTCTACTATAACTAATCTGGTTCTGCCCTTTTGTCCCCACAACTGGACAAAAGTACTTAAAGGTCATTGATTAAAAGCTGAAAGAAACCTTAGAGATTATCAAATTCAACTTTTCATTTTACAGATGAGGAAACTAAGGAACAGATATGTTAAATGACTTGCCCAGGGTCGTAGAGCTGGTGTCACCTGAAGGATTTTAATTCACATCTTCCTGACTCCAAATTCAGTGTTGTAGCCACTTTTGCCCCAAGATCATTTTTAGAAAATGCCCACAAATCAGGGAAGCAATCAACAACCACTCGCTACTTTATCTTGGTATGACCAGTGGCAATTATGACTCCATATCTTGGTGAGTCACACTCTAAGTAAATATGTTGTTCAATTTTTCCACCCAGGAAATTCACCTTCTCCTTCAT
Organism: Gymnobelideus leadbeateri; assembly: GCA_011680675.1. Taxonomy (NCBI): domain Eukaryota; kingdom Metazoa; phylum Chordata; class Mammalia; order Diprotodontia; family Petauridae; genus Gymnobelideus; species Gymnobelideus leadbeateri. The sequence continues at coordinate 162,030 of WOXC01005614.1, read as the reverse complement.
CCAGGCTGTCCCATTGGTCAGATGCCTTCTTTGCATCTTCTCCTGGTGTGGCACAGTCATGCCTTGTAACTAGAGAATCAAAGCGTCCATTGGGCTATATTCTTTTAAAAGTTCCTCCAGAAAGCAGGACCAATGGGATCTCTGACAATAACCTTTTATAGCATTTCCAGGGGCGTGACAGCTTGATGCTCCTGGTACTCTTTGGTGCCAATGATTTGGAAAATGCAGAGGAAACCAATTACCTACTGTGCCGTGGATAATATTTTTATATGATATTATAAATGCAAAAGGATATGTGGAGTAGGAAGGGGGAGAGGACTATATGGGAATAGAGAGCTGGTTTTTGAATCATAAAGACCTGGGTCTACGTACTTCCTTCACCAGATATTAGCTCTGTGATCCTGTAAGTAAAAGAACTTTTCCTTGTCCCAAGAATCATTCTAAAGCTATAAGTTTTTTTTAAACTGTAGAATAGTTGTTTTTCTGTATCATAGGAGGGAGCTTCCCTATTAGGAGAATGCTGAAACTACAGTTAAATGATAGTTTCAGAGAGATGGCTAGTGTAATAAGTAGTTAGGTGCCTTTGCAGGGTCACATGACTATTATCTGTCAGAGGTAAGACTTGAACCTGGGTCCTCTTTATTCCAAGACTACCTTACTGTCCATTAAGTTAGGCAGGTGGATAGAGTGTTGGACTTGGAGACAGGAAGACCTGAGTTCTAATCCAGCCTCAAATACTTAATAGGTGATTAATCTTGCAAAGTCTAGTGTCTCTGATACTCTGTTTCCTCAACTTTAAAATATGGATAATAGTATCTAACTCAGGCTTTTTGTGAGGTTTAAATGATATATATATATATATATATGTATATATATATGTATATATATACACATACACACATACATATATATACATAAAATACATATATAAAGTGCTTTGCAAATTTTAGAATTGTGCAAATACTAGCTATAATTATTAGCCTTGCTGCCTCCTTATAATGCCAAGCAGAGGCAACTTCCAAGGTTCAGAATACCAGCTTAGTAAACCCATGTAAACTTCTGTAAACCCATGGCACCAGCTCCTCCCAGTTCTGCCCTCTCTTCATGTCAACAAGTCCATCCCACAAGTGGGATTCACAAGCTCTGGGTTTCAACACTCAACCCAAAAACCAATCCAATACAGGGGGATCTTTAAATTCCATTATGCTTCTGTGCAGGAAAAAAATATTTCGCCATAAATTATGTCTTGTCTTTTTAGCATTGACGTAATAGATTTAATTGCTATATTTCAATTAGTGAATATTTAGAGGTATAAAAAAACATCCTAGGGGCTGCTAGGTGGCATAGTGAATAGAGCACCAGCCCTGAAGTCAGGATGACCTGTGTTCAAATCCGGCCTCGGACACTTAACTAGCCATGTGACCTTGGGCAAGTTATTTAACCCCAATTGCCCTACAAAAAGCAAAAACAAAAACAAAAACAAAAAAACACCCTATTTTCAGACTGTGACCTCTGGTTCACGTTGGTTGTGAGAGGAAAATGCTTTTCACAGAGATGTTTATCCGAATAGTCAATGAAGCAAAACTCCAGTATGTGATTTTACAGGGGATACATAAAAGAAAACATTAATTTAAAAGACTCTCCTAATGTTCTTTTTTCTTTTTCTTTTTCTTTTTATGAGAGAGAATTTTATAAGTTTGTAGTAACAGCACTGTCTACTACTACTACTACTACTACTACTACTACTACTACTACTATTTGAGGGAAGGGTTTACCACTTCTCTGGATTGGAAGAGGTTCTTCATTTGCCTAATAATTGGCTTTAGGAAAGATCATATGGTTTCTTTCTTTCTGAAGGTATGTGAGAATAAAGGAGAGAAGGCATCTTACCTAACTCATTTATTGTCTGAACAGGAGAGGTCCTGAATTGTGCAGTATTGACAGGATTTCACCCTTCCTCTAATTAATGGGAATAAGCCAAAGTAAGAGAGGCTTCCTGGTTTCAAAGATACTTGCTTTTCTATTTTTATAATAAAATTATTGGTATATCTTGCCTTTATATCAGCTACATTACCCAATGCATTCTTCCCTCTCTCAAGGAGCCATTCCTTATAGAAAGAAGAAAAAATACCAAGGGGAGGGAAGGATAAGCAAGCTCAGCAAAATAAAGCAATCAATAGAAACTCCAACAAGATATACATTATTGCAACTTTCGTAGTCTTTGCAAAAAAAACATTGTGGTGCCTTCTTATATCTTCTCTTTGGAGCTAAGTTTAGTTATTATAATAATTTCACAGAATTGGGTTTTAATTGTGCAATGGATAGAGTGCTGGGGCTGGATTCAGTAAGACCTGAGTTGAAATCCAGCTTCAGACACTTACTAGCTTTATGTCCTGGACAAGTCACTAACTTCTGTTTGCTTCAGTTTCCTCATTTGTAAAGGTGGAGGGGGGAGGGTAACAATAGCTTCTGCTTCCCATGTTGTGAGGATCAAATGAGATAATAATTGTAAAATGCTTAACAAGAGCCTTATATATAATAACCACTACATAAACATGATTACTACTACTATTATTATTTGTATGTATATTGTAGTTACTGTGTATACTGTTTTCCTGGTTCTGCATACTTCACTTTGTACAAGTTCATATCTTCCCATGTGTTTATACTTTCTCAGATCAGTTTTTACTTTTACAGAATTAATAGGAGGAAACAAAAGGAGAGGTAGAGAAAGGGGAATGTCCCAGCAATACCTTGAACTCAACATCTCCTTCTGGTTGTATGTTTTAATCTTCTTTGTCACCAAAGCAAGAGTCTGGCTTTTTTTTTTACACTGTTTTCTCATCTTCCAAGCAAAATACTTGACTTTCTAGCTCTTTGTCAGGGTAGGACTCTGGTTCCAGTGGGGGTTGGGGTGGTACACTGCCCCATGCTTCAGGGGTTTTGTATCAACCACTCAACCCCCCACCCTCTGTGGTTCCAGAGCTCCAGAAGCAGCCGCTGCTATTGCTGCTGCCACCCAATTGCCACAACCACCACCTCAGGGTGTTGCCCAGGGGCTGCAGTCAGACCCTAGCTCCTCTTTCACCCAAGTCCCACAGAATTTTCCAACTGACCTTCTGTGCTGTCTTTGGCTTTTGTGGATTGAGGAGGCTGGAAACTGCCATGGCTACAGTGATTCAGCACCCCAAGACCTGCTCCTACCCTTTCTGTGGCCCATGCTGAATTGTGCTCTGCTGTGATAGACCCTTGCTGTTGGCCTTCCAGGTTTTCTTGGGCTAGGCATTTGTTTCACTCTGTCATTTTGTGGGTTCTGTAGCTGCAGAATTTGTTTTACGTCACTTTTTACAGGTTTTGGAGGAGTTTGGAGGAGAGCTCTAATCAGTCCCTACTTTTACTCTGCCATCTTGACTCCACCCCAAACTCAACATCTCCTAAACAGCATTTATCTTTACCTCACAATCTGTATGTTCTGAGGTTCTTATTTCTGTCAATGGTAGCACCTTTCACACTTACTCACCCGTAATAACCTGTGCAATCTCTTGCTTTCTTGCCCCACAGTTTCCCATATTCTATCAGTTTTACCTCTTCAATCATTTTCCTTTGCATTCCCACTGCCACCAGTTTTGTAAAGGATGTCGTTACTCCCAACATTATTAGAAATGGACCCTCAATTTGTCTTTCTGCCTACAATCTCTCACCTCTCTTCTCTGTCCTTCATACCCCTAACAATTTGATAAATGTCTCTTATATAAATAGATACACAATGTCAAGTACCATTTTGAAGAGGAGAAAGTTGATGTGGGTAGTCTGTGATGGGTATAGTAAGTAGTGATAAGTGACCAACATAATAGTCTGAAAAGATTGTAAGCTTGAATGAAGTTCCCAGACTGAAGTTTAGTAGTTAAATACTTACCAAATACTTGTGCATACTTTGGAGTTGTTTAGAGGCCCAAACAAGGTTTACCTTCTTGGCAGATTGCTGGGAAACATGGCAGAAATCCTGGATTATCAAGTTCTAATTCATGGTTTTTGTCATTGTTTCTCAAGAATTTGCTAATTTATTTATATTTATAGAATAGTTTTCAATACTTTTTCTTATAATTACAAATAACCTCTTTAGTCCAATGCTGCCTTTGGGGAAATGAACTACATTAAACTTTTTTATAGTATTATTATTTTGGTTCTGTTTCATCATTAGCTGCTTAGCTAGAGCTAATTCTTCTCCAACATGTTAGTTGCCTTTGCATATGTGAAATTAGATTAGAGGGTGTGTTCTTTTTTTTTTTTTTTCATTTTAAACAAAGGCTTTATTAACTTCTGTTTTACATCATTCATTTCCGCCAGATTTTGAGTTACAATCATTTTCCCCCCATTATTCCCCTACCCAACCTCCTGTAGCAGCAAGCACCCCAATATCCCCAGGGTAGCTGCCAACACAGGTTCTTAGATCTGCTTTTGTAAAGGAAAGCAACTCAAGATGGGTTAACAAGCTTACTTTAATCAAACAAACATACGTTACCTAGTTCAGGGGAAAAAGGTCAGCACCCAAACTTCAGAGTTACAGAACTTACAGATCAAACAGACAGGCTTCCAAACTGTCCTACCATTATATCAATACCAAATCACAGTTACCAGAGAGGGAAGCATCAACATCTGGGTTTTCAAAGCCGGGGGGCTCTCAACAACGGCTTCCCAGAGTCTCATCTAGTCAAATCACACAACACTTCTCAAAGTGAGCCCCAAAGCAAAGCCTCTCCTCAGGGCTTATATAGCCTTCTCTTGGCTCAGAGAATGTAACAACCTTCTGGACCCACTGCCCAATCACAAAGTATCAAGGTGTGGGCTTTCCTGAAAAATAAGCCTCCCACCACAGGCTCCAGGTGCACTTAAGCTAGGGGCACGAAAGATCTTTAAATTTGCATTTTCATTATACCTCCCAGAATAGGAATCCCACAAGATATCGCTTCCTCCAATCTGCTCTCTCCCATACCTTCTCCCATACCCCCATCGACTTTTCCATTAGAGGAAGGTGAGTCTTTGCATCCCAATGCCTGCACATCTTATCTCCCTATTACAAGCAAAAGAGTATTAATAATAGTATTTATATATATTTGAGACATTTAATGTTACGACCTCGAATTTCAGATCCATTTCCTTCCTCCCTTATCACCCATTCCCTCTTGGGAGATAAGTAATTCAGTATATGTTGTACATGTCTAGCTATGCAAAACATTATCATAGTAGATATATTGTACAAGGCTGCTTATAATTCCCTCCCTCATCCCACCCCCCACCTGGTCCATTCCCTACATGATCCTGTCCCTCTTTTATAGTGGGTACTTCCAACCTCCCCTCACCCCAAGGATGCCCTCCCATCCATCATCCCTCCTCTCATCCCCCTTCCCCCTATCCTGCTGCAGGTTGAGATATCCCATTTAGTATGTATGTCATTTTTCTCCCTGAACCAAATTCAATGTGAATGTGGTTTTGCCTTTTTAGCCTTCCTTATTCTCCCCCTCCTTTGCAACCACTTCCCCTTGCTTCTTCTACATGGGATAGTTTACCCTACCCTGTCTCTCCCCATCTCCTCTTGCCACTTTCCTCTCTCACCTCATAATTTCATCCCTTGAGTATTCTCCCTTCCCAACAAATTCAACTTATGCCCTCTATCCATATATAACTGTAACATATACATACACATTCACATATGTATTCATATGACCACACCCCCTTCTTCCATTATTTTCATACTGAGAAAGATATCATCAGTCACAGTTATTGCTTTTCCATATAGGAATGTAAATAGTTCAACTTTGATAAGCTCCTTTTGATTTCTTTTCCCTGATTACCTTCTCAGGCATCTCTTGCTTCTTGTGTCTGGATGTCAAATTTTCTATTCAATTCTGGTTTTTCCTCAAGAATGCTTGAAAGTCCTCTATTCCACTGAATGACCATATTTTCCCCTGAAACAAAATACTCAGTTTTGCTGGGTAGGTGACCCTTGGGTTCATTCCCAGTTCTTTGCCCTCTGGAATATCATATTCCATGCCCTTCGATCCCTCAGTGTAGAAGCTGCCAGGTCCTGGGCTATTTGGATTGTGTTTCCACAATATTGAAATTGTTTCTTCCTGGCTGCTTGTAGTATTTTCTCCTTGATCTGGGGATTCTGGAACCTGGCTATAATATTCTGGGAGTTTTCTTTTTGGGATCTTTTTCAGGAGGTGATCTGTGGATTCTTTCAACCTCTATTTTGCCCTCTGGATCTAAAACATCAGGGCAGTTTTCCTTGAGAATTTCTTGAAGGGTGATTTCTAGGTTCTTTCCTTGATCATGGCTTTCAGGTAGTCCAATAATTTTTAAATTGTCTCTCCTGGATCTATTTTCCAGTTCAGTGGTTTTTCCCATGAGATATTTCACATTGCCTTCTAATCTTTCGTTTGTTTGGATCTGCTTAACAGCATCTTGATTTCTCATAAAATCATTAGCTTCCATTTGCTCCAGTCTAACTCTGAAGGAATGAATCTCCTCAGTGAACTTTCGAGATTCTTTCTCCATCTGGCCAATTCGACTTTTTAAGGCATTCTTCTCCTCATTGCCCTTTTGGGCCTCCTTTGCCATTTGAGTTAGTCTATTTTTTAAGGTGTTGTTTTCCTTAGTCAGGCTGTTGACCCTCATTTCATACTTTTCCTGCATCCTTCTCATTTCTCTTTCCAATTTTTCCTCCACTTCTCCTGTTTGATTTTTAAAGTTCTTCTTAAGGTTCTCTATGGCCTGCAACCTGCTCATGGTTTCCCCTGGGGCTTTTGGAGCAGGACTTCTGACCTCACAGTCCTTTTCCTGCTCTATGCCCCCAAAATAGGAGTCTAGGGTTGCATTTTTCTGTTTCCTTTGCCTTGGCATGTTGCCACTTAATTACTTGACTTTTGGGCTTGTTGCCACACTATGGCTTTAAGGCCAGATAGAGGAATTTTCGTCCCGAACGTGTGGGGGGCAACTTCCGTTTCTGGCAAGCTGTAAACCCACCCACAACTTCCACCCTAGATCACAATCCAGATCCAGGGAGGTTAAAGCAAGAGCGATTACCCCCCAAGACTGATCGCTGGATCTCCCTACAAATTTGCAGGCTGGGAGTGGGAGCTGCCTCTGAAAACTACAAAATGGCGTTTGTCCTCAGCAGCTTCTAGCCCCCAGGGGAGGGAGCCGACGCATTCCCCAAATACAGGTCCCAAAATCCATAGGACACTAACCTCTTACTTTGTCCCAGGGAAGTCTATGTTGATAATTCTGGAGTCGCCACAGCTCCTGGTGTTCTGGGGTTCCTCCAGCTGGCTGCTGGCCCTGCCGCCCTGGGGCTAAAACCTTGGCTCATGTGGACCTGGGCTCTGCTCGGCTCCTGTGCTCTGCGCGCTGCATGCTGCCAGGTCCCAGACCACTGCGCTGGTCCTTCCTGCAGGGCTGCTGGGCTGTCCTCCGCGGGAGTTTAGCTTCTCTGTGTTGTTCTGTGGGTGCTGGGGCTCCAGAAGTTGTTCAGGGTCCCCTTTTACATCGTTTGGGGGGAATGTGGGGGAAGAGTGGCTTGGATGAGCTGTTTCTACCTAGAGGGTGTGTTCTGATAGAAAACAGAGGGTTTGAGCTCCATTACAAGGTGTTAGAATCCTGCTAGAATGCTGACAGAAGGTGTTAGGGTTAGAGGGCATCTGTTAGAGGTCTGATGGCCTGAAGACTTCCAACAGAAAAGGACATTCTGATAGAAAAATAGCATATGTCTTAAAGGATGATGTTTTAAGATCAGCCTCTTATCCTAGGATGAGGGAGAACATAGCAAAGAGGAGAATTTTACCTACTCCATAAGGCATCCTATGGCATAGCTAGCTATCTGGCCTGGGAGATATCTATGTAATGAATCGTCCAAATGCCTGTGCAGAAGAGGAGAAGGTCATTCACAAAAAACATTATTTGCTCTGCATTTATTTTGTTAGCAAATAAATCACATCCTCCATTTTATGTAATGCTTGGTAAAAGAAACTCAAATCCAATAGAGGTGGGGCCAAATAACAGTATTCACTTGGCTATATTTGTTTTTCCCTGATTTGGGCAGATGATGGAGGGAGGAGAAGAGTTTCCAGAATAATAAGAGGGGATCAGAAGGAGAGGGAAACCAGGAACTATGAGAGAGATCAAAGTGACCAGTTAAGTAACTCGAATTGAAATCTCTAGTATTTAAGAAGGTAGAGTGCCAGCCTAGATATTTTATGTGCTATATCTAATTTGTGGTAAGAGGTTTTTGCCAGTTTTTTTGAATGGTCATTGTTCTCCATTTTATCCAGTCAGCAATGAAAATTGGCAAGAAATACTTTTGGTAAAGTGGAAACATTAGCACATTTAGGATTTAGAGGAAGATCATGTCTGATCTTTGTCTCTTTTTAGAGTATTCATTCCTATAGTAACCCATTAAGATGATTTTGGGGGGAAAGCATTGGATTTCAGATTTTTATTTTGTACAGATGCCTAAAGGAAATACAATAGGATAAATGTTTTACCTAAAAGAAAAACCTACTGAACATATCTTATTAAATTCTTATTCCCTATGGTTTAGTTTAAATTATTTACTGGCATTTCCTAAAATTCTGAATATGGTACTCCTTTTAAAAGTCAATCATATTTACCCCCTTTTTACTCTCTTCCATTAATGAAATTAGGGATTCTTAACCTTGGGTTCATGATTTAAGGGGCTTTATAAATGGAGAAAGATAACATCTTTATTTTTACTGACCTTTTCCTGAAATTTCTCATTTCTTCTAATTATTTTATAGTATTTTACCCAATAATGTATAAAGATAAGTTTTAGCATTCATTTTTACAAGATTTTGAGCTCCAATTTTTTCTCCATCCTTTCCTCCCTTTTACTCTTCCTAAAATGGAAAGCTATTTGATATGTTATATATGTGTAAGCATGTAAAACATTTTTCCATTTTAGTCATAGTTATGAAAGAATAAACCAACCAAAAGGAAAAAAATGAAAAAAGTGAGTAAAAATAGTATGCTTTGATTTGCTTTCAGAGTCCATCAGTTCTTTATCTGGATGTTGATAAAATTTTTCATCATAAGTCATTTATAATTATCTTACATCATTGCATTGCTGAGAAGAGCTGTCAATCATAGTTGATCATCACACAATGTGGCTGTTACTGGGTACAATGTTTTCCTGGTTCTGCTCACTTCAGTCTGCATCAGTTCATGTAAGTCTTTCCAGGTTTTTCTGAAATCTGCCTGCTCACCATTTCTTATTGCGTAATAGTATTCCATTACATCCATATACCACAACTTGTTCAACCATTCTCCAATTGATGGTTATCCCCTTAATTTCTGTTTTTTGACACCACAAAAAGAAGTTATAAATATTTTTATAGATGTAGGCCCTTTACCCTTTTTAATGATCTCTTTGTGATATAGACCTAGTATTGCTGGATTGAAGAGTATGCACAGTTTGCTTGCCATTTGGACATAGTTCCAAATTGTTCTTCAGAATGGTTGGATTAGTTCACAACTCTACCAGCAGCACATTAATATATTTCTTCCAATTATGAATTAAAATTTTGAAAAAGGATCTATTGGTACAAAACTGCATTAATAAAAAAAGATCAAGAAGTCCTGGTCTATGCTCATTACCTAACACCTATATTACTCCAGCAAGATTCCTAATTGTTCTCCCCACATACTTCTGTTTCATTGTCCTCTGATCCATCCTACTTCTGTTTTAAGGATTTACAAAGGTTCATTTTTTTCTACTGCATCAAGTCTCAACTCTTCTGAGAACTTAAGACGTTCCATACTTTGATCACATACAGTTTCTTTATATCACTGATACAACTTTATCTCCTACTATCAAGAAACCATTTAGTTCAATCCAGATTCAAACAAAAATCACTTCTATGCAACATCCTTTATGAAGTCTTCCAGTTTCTCCTTGAAGGTCCCTCCTGTGTAGCTCTCAATGCAAAAAGTACAAGCTATCTAGAACCAAATGAAAAAATTCTCCAAACCACTAAAAATTAGAGAAATGTGAATTAAAGCAACTGTAATGTACACCCATAAGATTGAGGAAGTTGGTGAAAAAGTAAGATGACAGATATTGGAGGGGGGCTGTGGAAAGACTGGAACACTGATGTACAGTTGGTGGAATTGTGAATTGGTAGTCATTCTGGAAAGCGACTTGGAACCATGCCCCCAAAGCTCTCCAACAGCACACATTTTTGACCAAGTGAAACTGCTACTATACCTATGCCCTAAAGAGATAAAAGAAAGAGGAAAAGGTCCTGTAGGCATACAAAAGTTTATAGCAGCTCTTTTTATAGTGGCAAAGAACTGGAAAGTTAGCATGTGTCTTCCTGTAGGAGAATGACTGAACAAATTATGGTAAATGAATGCAATGAAATATAATCAAATATAAAACCCTCTATTAGACTTTCAAAGTCATTTATAGCCTAACCACTCCCTGCTTTTCTTTATACATTACTTTTTGCCATATACTCTGAAATCCAATGACACTGGTGTCCTTGCTGTTCCTCACAGGACAATGTCTCTCCTGACTCCAAGCATTTTACTGGATATCTTTTGTGTCTGAAATGTTCTCCCTTCTTATCTCTGTCTCCTAGTTTCCCTGGATTTCTTTAAGTCTCAGCTAAAGTTACTTCTTCAAAAGCCTTTTCCGATCCTCCTAAATTTTAGTGTCTTTTTTTGGGTACTTCCAATTTATTCTGTATGTAACTTCTTTGTATGTAGCTGTTTGTTTGTTATCTCCTTCATTATTAGACTGAACTCCTTGAAAGTAGTGACTGGTCTTTCCCTTTTTTGTATCTCTAGTATTTAGTTCAGTGACTGGCACACATTAAGTGTTTAATAAATGCCAGTTGATTAACTGTAAGAAATAACAAAGGATATGGCTTTAGAGAAACCTGGGAAAACTTGTGTGAACTGTTGTAGGGTGACCTGAATAGAACTAAAATAATAATCTATGCAATAATAACAACATAGCAAAAATAAACAGTTTTGAAAGGCTTAAGAACTCTGATCAAAGCAATGATCAAGTGGAAGCTAATGACTTTGAGACACCAAGAAATGATCAAAGTTGAAATAATAGAACATAGTATGAAATATCTCATTAGAAAAACAACAGGAGAGAGAATTTAAGAATTATTGGACTATTTCAAAGCCTTGATAAAAAAAGAGCCTAGACATCATCTTTCAAGAATTTGTCAAGGAAAAAGCACCCTGATGTTCTAGAACTAGAGGGTAAAATAGAAATTTAAATCACCTCCTGAAAGAGATCCCAAAATGAAAATGCCCAGGAATATTATAGCCAAATTCTCTAGATCCCAGATCAAGAAGAAAATACTGCAGGCATCTAAAAAGAAATAATTCAAATATAGTAGAGCCACAGTCAAGATAATAACACAAGATTTAGCAGCTTCTATATTAATGGATTGGAGGATTTGGAATATGATATTCCAGAGGGCAAAAAAACTAGCATTACCACCACGAATCATCTACCCAACAAAACTAAATGTAATTCTTGAGAGGAAAAATGGATGTTCAAAGAAATAGAGTACTTTCAGGTTTAGTTGATGAAAAGAAAATTTGACTTTCAAATGCAAGATGCAAAAGAAACAAAAAGGTAAATAGGGAAAAGAAATCATAAGGGATTTGATAAGGTTAAACTGTTTATATTTCTTACATGGGAAAATATTTATAACTCCTAAATCCTTCTCATTATTGGGGCAGTTAAAAGGAGTATATATATATATATATATATATATATCACAGATGTGAGTTGAATGTGATGGTATGATTATCTAAAACAATAAAATTAAGGGATGAGAAAGAAGAATGCACTGGGAGAATGGTAGGGAGAGGTAGCATGGGATAAATTATCTGACATAAAAGATTCCTGGAAGAGATTTTTACAGTAGAGGGGAAAAGGTGGAAGTGTGGAGGGAGCACATGAGTCTTACTCATCAGAATTGGCTCAAAGGGGAGATAATATATACACTCAGAAGGGTATAGAAATCCATCTTACCATATAGGAAAATAGTAAGGGAAGAGGATAAAAGAAGGGGTGGGGGTGGAGAGTTGATAAAAGGGAGGGCAGTTTGGGGGAGGTAAAAGTCAGAACCAAAACATATTTGAGAATGGACAGAGTAAAAGGAAGGATAGGAAAAGATAAATGGAGGGAAATACATAGTTGGTAATCATTACCATTAAAAACAATTTATTGTAGATTTCTATGATAAAGACTTCATTTCTCAAACACATAGAAAATTGAGTCAAATTTATAGAAATAATAACCGTTTTTCAATTGATAAATGGTCAAAGGATATGAAAAGACAATTTTCAGACAAAGTAGTCAAAGCTATCAATAGTCATATAAAATGCTCAAAATCACTCTTGATGCAAATTAAAACAATTCTGAAGTACAATATCACATGTGTCAGATTGGCTAATTTGACAGAAAAGGAAAACAACAAATGCTGGAGGAGATGTGGGAAAATTAAAACACTAATGTGCTATTGGTGAAGTTGCACTCTGTTTCAGCCATTCTGGAGAGCAATTTCAGACTATGCCCAAAGAGCTATAAAACCCTGCCTACCCTTTGGCCAAGCAATATCACTACTAGGTCTATATCCCAAAGACAAAAAAAAATGAAAAGGACCTATGTGTACAAAAATATTATAGCAGCTCTTTTAGTGGTGTCAAAGAATTGGAAATTGAAGGAATGTCCATCAATTGGGGAATGGCTAAACATGTTTTATATGATTGTGATGGAATACTATTGTGCTTTAAGAAATGATGAGCAGGATGCTCTCAGAAAAACCTGTAAAAGCCTTAAATGAATTGATGGAAAGTAAAATGAGAAGAACCAGGAGGACATTGTACACAGTAACAGCAATATTGTATGATGATCTACTGTGAATAATTTAACTATTCGTAGTGATACAATGATCCAAGATAATTCTGTAGGACTTATGTTGAAAGGTACTGTCCATCTACAAAGAAAAAACTGATAGAACTGTAATGCAGAGCAAAGATAGCTTCTCTCTCTCTCTCTCTCTCTCTCTCTCTCTCTCTCTCTCTCTGTCTCCTTTCTTTCTTTTTTTTTTTGGTGTGGGTTTTCTTTTACAGAATGATTTACATAGAAATGTGTTTTCCAGGATTACATATATACATACATATACATAAACACGCATATGTATATTATATACATATGTAATACACACACACACACACACACACATATATATATGTACATATATAACCCATGTCAAATTTCTTGCCTTTTCAGTGAGGGGGGGAAGGAGGGAGAGAATTTGGAACTCAAATTTTGAAAAAAAATGTTTAAACTGTTCTTAATGTAATTGGGAAAAAATAAAATATTAGATAATATTTTTTAAAATAACAATCAGCCATGATTCTAGGGCACTAATGATGAAAAAATGCTACCCACCTTCTAATAGAACAGAGAAAGACTAAATATGCAAAATGAGACACCTTTTTAATATGGAAAATATGTGAATTTGTTTTGCCTTACTATGCATATTTATTATGAGATTAAAGAAAAATTTCCAGTGGGAGAGAATAGAAAGGAGAAAAATACTTGATAATTGAAAAAATCCCAAATGAAAAATAACTATCTTTTGAAGAGGATCTCACTGCCATTTGAAGTAAACTATTCCATTTCTCAACATTTACCATTATTTCTTTATATAACTTTTACTTAAAAGCATCCTCCCTCCAGATTACATTGCACTTACTCATTTGGCTTCAAGAAGTTTATATTTTACTGGTGGGGGTAGAAAATACAGGCAAAGATTATTTTGTTGTTGTTAGTGTATCCCTAGTACATAACACAATGCCTTGTAGTTAGTGTGTGCTTAATATATGTTGAATTCTTTCTAGTTCTGCTCAATGGAGCTCCATTAATTAAGTCTAATCACTTTTCCATATAATAACCCTTCAAATGGTTGAACACTACATTCCCTTTATTAGTCCCACAAAAATCTTCTATTTCCAAGGAAATATTCACATGAAATTCCTGTACTTGGATCTTCTGTTTTGTCACTTCTTCCTTGCCCTCTATAAAAAGTATCTTTACTAATTCTCTCACCATCCTCTTATTCTCCTCTGCATGTATTCCAGAAAAGGCCTTGCTAAAATGTAATACACAGCAGCTAACCACAGTTATTCCAGATGTAGCCTGACCAAGGTATAAGTTTCATGTGGAATAATGTTTTTTGTGCATTTCAATAGTTTTATTGAAAGGTTACTTTCTTCGTATGAGAACATAATGATACTTTGTTAAGTTGTTTCAGCCAACTTAAGTTTGCATTGATGAATTAGAAAGCAAATTCTTCAATGAATCAGGTGTTTAGGAGCACCTGAAGAGTATATCTACAAAACATTTTCCAAATAAAGCATAAGACATATGAGATATACTATGATTCTTTGGTTTATTTCTTTGGTGATTTTTTTCACAATATGATGTTAAAGGGAAATTTGAACTAATTATATCTATTATGGAAGTTAAGCTATATATTGCACTGATTAACTATATACTTTCCCAACCCTATATGTCAATTTAGATTCATTAACCTACAACTAGCCTTAAGTATTCCAACTATCATAAAATTAGTCAATTAAATTGCTACTTACTTGAATCTGGATAGACAACTCACTTTAGTCTTTTTAAATTGAATTGTTATAGGAACATTATGACAGTAACAACCCATATGTATTGCTTTTAGATACAAATCTCTAATAATGGTCCAGTTTCAAACTAACAGTAATACTTATTTAAAAGCTCCAGAATATTATCATTAGCACATATTACTTTAGAAGGGCACAGCTGAGGTTTCAGATTGGCAGACTGAGAATTGCTTGTACAATAGAAATTTTGAGATAAATGTCATTCTGTATAAAACTTTGTATGCCTTATCACTTGTTCCCTGGGATAATGTTCACTTAAAATTGATGAAGTTCACTTAAAATTTAGCATGTCTGTCTATAACTTTACTAGAATTTCATAATCAAAATTAAATTAAAAAATGAGTCAAAAATAAATCTTTAGAATTATTGGATTATTAGTTGTGTAAGGCTTTAACAAGGTCATTTTATACTGCCTCAAGACTAGTAATCTTGACTGTACTAAAGTGCATCATACCAGTTTTCTGAAGTTAATCTGTTTTGATGTGAACTTGTATTACAATTCAAATAAAATCAATTATAGTTGATCACACCTTGCCATCAGTATTACCTATAATCAGTATACTAATCCAGATATTACTAGATTGGATCAATATTGGGTGTCAATTCATGGTATAGTCTCCTATTCTTATTCTACGTTAGGTTTTCACATTTGAGTTTTAGTTTTTATAAACAGGCTTCAAAGAGGATCATAATTTAGTCCTGAACACATTTCTAACTGTAGCACACATAATCAGTTTCCAACTATAGCCCATTTTCCCCTCAAGTCTGAAAACATCAGTGCTAACCTACTTGCTATGTTTCAGGCTTCACACCTTAAATCCATTCTAATATTGAAGTCCACAGAACTAATGTGAAATAAGTTTTCAAAATAGTTGGATTTCTTTACCATAAGAATCCTATTAAGACTCAGTGTCAGGGATTGTTGGAAGATACTCATCTTGTAATTTTGTAATAACTATGCTTCAACTAATGTCCAGTACACCCGGATACAATCCACTTAAACTTTTCAACATTTGGTTTAGACCATTTGTTTGATGACTATTCCAGTTAGGCACTTTGCTACAAGTTCCTATCAGAAGGTCAGATTCCCTGAGACTTATCCTGGAATGTTTCTGAAAACATTCTATTCCTTCTGTCTATTCTATAAATTTCTGTGCTTGAATCTCTACTGCAATTATAGACAGTGGCAATGCAGAAGGCTTTGCTTTAGAAAAATGAATTTTTTGGGGTGGCTAGGTAGTGCAGTGAATAGAGCACCTGCCCTGGAGTCAGGAGGACCTGAGTTCAAATCCAGCCCCATACACTTAACGCACATATACACAAAATCTAGCTGTGTGACCTTGGGCAAGTCACTTAATCCCAATTGCCCTACCTTCCCCTATCCAAAAAAGAAAAACTAATTCTATGGTAGCATGCCTTAAGCTGAGTTTCCCGTCTTTCAAAACTCTGGTCCTTTCTCCTTTCAAATGGTAAGTTTTCTTGAATAAGTATATAATAGAGTGGTAGAAACTGAAAGGTTATAGTAAGTTTGACTTCCAGCATACCTCTAATACAACCTTTTGCATTCTCATCAGGTCAGAAACTGTGGATTTGTATTGGCTTATATGTATCAAATCGGTGGCTACATTTCTTTTTTTCCTCTGTCAATTTTACAACTAGATAGAAGCAAGTTAATCCCGCCTATGTAAGATGTTTTATTGTACCTTCATTTTGGATAGAAGTCTTTCCAGTAAATCCATAGCTAGAAAAAAAAGTCTCTGTGTCAAAACCAAAGAACAGAGTTAGGCTAAGGTCTTTCACTTTGAAGTCCCTCAGTCTTGCAGTCATCCAAAGGCCATTATCATAAGGAGCTTCAATTAGTCTCAAGCCACAGATCTTCGGCTGACATCTGGACTCCTGTTCCAATAGAACATTCAGTTGGTGTAGCAATTTCTGGGCTTCGGCTGTCAACAGTCCCTCTATCATCTTGAGCTCCTTGAAGCAGCTCTTCATTGGTAGCAAGCCTCCTCTGCCCAGGGCCCATTCTTTCTTACCCTGCAATATTAGTGTAAATGATAGAGGATAGATAATGTAGATGATAGAGGAACTACATAGGGGAGAGGAGAAGGGCTTGGGGAGAGATGATGAAGGGGGTTTCTGGGGCAGCTTTATGTGGAATAATTTTACTTTCTCAAAATATATTGTAAGCTCCTTGAGATTAGGGCCCATTTTTAATAAAAATACTAATGAGTAAACTTTTATATAGTACCTTAAGGTTTTCAAAATGCCTTACAAATATTATCCCATTTTATGTTCACTACAATCCTGGGAGGTAAGTGCTATTATTATCCCCATTTTATAGATGAGGAAACACATAGATAATGTCATTTGAGACCTGGCTTATCTAACTCACAAAAACTGTTGTATCCCAAGGAAATAGACTGGGAAAAATTAAAGGACTTTTGGAAAATCATATGGCTAATTAGACAGGATGGGTACCCAGGTCTTTGGAATCCTGTTCCAATAGTTTTTTCCTTTACATGATGTAAATCTAAAAAGCGATTTCATCCAAAGGAAAGTGTCTTTAATTTTTAGAGAAGAGGAAAATAAAACTAAGGTCATATAGTGAAAAATGAAAATTATCAGACAGATTACGAGTATGGTAGCTTAACAAAGTATGAAGCTGAATGAAAGGGCTTGGAATACAGAGTAATCGGTTTTTCATGAAAGCCCAGACCATTTTAAAGGCTAATTTGAAGTTTATCTTTAAGTTGAGTGTACAAAATGTTTTTCAGTACTTGATTTTGACAACGCAGAAGAAACCTCCATACTCTATTTAGATCCTGACTGTTGTCTAATTTTTCACTATTGATTGTTTTTTTCATAAATGATTTTCTATTCTTAATAAATTCTTGTTGAGTTAAATTGGATAAGTACTGATGCATTTGAGGTTCTGCTAGGCAGAGGACATAAAAGGATAGAGTGAAACATAGTCCCTGGGTTTGAGGAGTATACATTCTACTGGAGTAATATATCTGGTAAGCATATCAATACAATAGAATTTGAGGAGGGAGAAACCATGAACAACTGCAGAGTTCAAAAAGGCTTCCCAAATGAAGTGGTCACTGAACTGAGCCTTGATAGAAGGAAAGGATTCTAAAATGTATGGATTTGAGCATAGGGTACATTTCAGGCATGGGGGATAATTTATTGGACAACTTTGACACTGTGAAGAACCAAGAGGGGAAAAAAAGGTTGTCTCATCAGCCTAAAATATTGATACAAAATCGGCATCCTTATTAAAATTCATCCACTTTACTCACGGGCTCCATTTGTTATTTTTGTATAAAAATAGGTCCTTTCCCCTTCTGTTTAATTTCTAGTGGATTCAGACCTAGTAGCAGTATTGCTTGGTCAAAGGATATGCACACTTTCATACCCTTTGGGCATAGTTCCAAATTGTTTTCCAGAATGAGTGGGCCAAATTACAACTCTAACGGTGTGTCCATGTCCCAATTTTTCCACATGTCTCCAACATTTGTCATTTTTCCTTTTATGTCATGTTAGTCAATCTGGTGGTGTGAAGCAGTATCTCAAAGTTGTTTTAGTTTGCATTTCTCTAATCTGGAATAATTAGAACATTTTTTTTCAAATAACTATTGATAACTTTAATTTCTTTTTCTGAAAACTGCCTGTTCATAACCTTTGACTATCAACTGGGTGATGACTTTATTTTTATAAATTTGGTTTTGTACTCTATATATTTGAGAAATGAGGTCTTGATCAGGAAAACTTGCTGTAAAAATTTCCTTAGGTTTCCTGTTTTCCTTCTGATTTGGACTGTGTTAGTTTTGTTTGTAAAAACTAATTTCATGTAAACAAAATTATCTTTTTAACTTTCCATGATTCTCTCTCTCTTGTTTGGTCATAAACTCTTTTCTTATTCAAAGATCTGACAGGTACATTTTTTCCTATGTTCTCCTAATTTACTTATCTTATCACTCTTTATGTCTAAATCATTTATCCATTTCACCTTATCTTGGTATATGGTGTGTGATACTGGTCTGTGCCTAGTTTCTTTCTAGTTTTCACTAGCAATTTTTGTCAAATGTTTCATTCTTACTATAAAAGCTTAGATCTTTGGGTTTATCAAATACTAGATTACTAAGGGCATTTACTACCGTGTATTGTCTATCTAATCTATTCCAATGATCTACATCTTTGTTTCTTAGCCATTACCAGACTGTTTTGAAATCAGGGAGTGCTAGACTGCCTTCCTTCCCATTTATTCTTCATTAATTCCCTTGATATTCTTGACCATTTGTTTTTCCAGATAAATTTTGTTACCATTTTTTTCTAGCTCTATGAGATAATTTTTTGGTAGTTTGATATGGTCTTGAATAAGTAAATTAACTTCGGTAGTATTGCCATTTTTAGTGTATTGGCTTAGTCCATACATGAAGAGTTAATATTTTTCCAGGTGTTTATTTTATATTTATATTCTTAATATTAACATTTATTTATATTGTCTTTCTGTGAAAGGTGTTTTGTAACTGTTCATATAATCCCTGGTTTCATTTTAGCTGGTAGATTCCTAAAGTATTTTATATTATCTACAGTTATTTTAAATAGACTTTCTCATTTTATCTCTTACTGCTGGACTTTATTGGTAATATATAGAATTGCTGTTGATTTATGTGATTTTATTTTATATCCTGTAATTTTGCTTACATTGTTAATTGTTTCAACTAGTTTTTAGTTGATTTTCTAGGCTTCTCTAAGTATACTATATCATCTTTGAAGAGTGACAATTTTATTTCCTCATTGCATATTTTTATTCCTTCATTTTCTTTTTCTTGTCTTATCACTATAGCCAACATTTCTACTACAATATTGAATAATAGTGATGATAATAGACATCCTTGCTTCACTCCTGATCCTATTGGGAAGGCTTCAGATTTATCTCTATTAACAAAGCTTGCTCCTGGTTTTAGATAGAAACTACTTATTTTAAGAAAGGCTCCATTGGTTCCTATGCTTTCTAGTGTTTTGTTTGGTTTTGAAATAGGAATGGGTGTTGTATTTTATCAAAGACCTTTTCTGCATCTGTTGATATAAATGTTACTTTTGTTGTTTTTGTTATTGATATGATCAGATACGCTGATAATTTTCCCAGTATTGACCTAGCCCTACATTCATGGTATGAATCCCACCTGGCCATAATGTGTGATTTTTGTGATATATCTGTTTGCTAGTATTTTATTATTTTTTATTAATATTCTTTAGGGAAAATGGTCTATAGTTTTCTTTCTCCATTTTTTGTCCTTCCGGGTTTAGGTATCAAAGCCACATTTATGTCATAAAGGAATTTGGTAGGACTCCTTAACCTATTTTTTTCCCAAATAGTTTACATAGTATTGGGATTAATTGTTCCTTAAATGTTTGGTATAATTCACTTGTGAATTCATTTGGTCCTGGGAATTTTTTCTTAGGGAGATAATTGATGCCCTAAATTTCTTTTTCTTTTAAAGATAGGGTTATTTGTGCATTTTACTCCTTCTTCTGTTAATCTGGGCAAGTTATCTCTTTTTTTTGTAAATATTCATCAATGTCATTTAAATTATTAGATTTATTGGTATGTAATTGGACAAAAGGGTTCCTAATAACTGTTTTAATTTCATCCTCATTGGTGAATTCACCATCACCAACATTTTTATTTTTGATATTGGTAATGTGGTTTTCTTTTTCTTTAAATAAAACTAGCCAATGGTTTATCATACTTCTATTCAGTGTTTTTTTTCCCTTAACTTTCAATTTTATTAATTTCTCATTTGATTTTCAAGATTTTGCTTTTGGTGTTTAAAGATTTTAGATTTGTTCTTTCTCTAGGTTGTTTTTTAGTTGCATGCCCAATTCATTGATTAGCTCTTTCTCCCTTTTATTGATGTATACATTTAGAGATATAAAATAAGTACTACTTTGACTGTATCCTACAAATTTTGGAATGTTCTCTCATTATTGTCATTCTTTTTGATGAAATTATTGACTTTCTATAATTTGTTCTTTGACCCACTCATTCTTTAGAATTAGATTATTTTGTTTCCATTAAGTTTTAGTCTATATTTCCACAACCCTTTATTAAATGTAATTTTTATTGCATGATGGTCTGAAAAGGGACAGCCTCTTCCCAGTGTCACAGCTTTCTCTTTCTGACTTCTGTGCTGCCTAGCACTGGAAGAATCTCTCACTCTTGACTTTTTAGTTGCTTTGTTACTCCAGAATTGGATTTGAGGAATTATTTTAATGTTGCTAATGGGAATGTTAAGGGAGTCAGCTGAGTTCTCTCTCTACTCTGCCATCTTAGCTCTGCCCTGCCTTCATCCTTTAATCACAACCCTGTGGCTGCTTGTTAAAGCAAATCTGAACTAACCTCACATTCAGGGAAGGAAAGAAAAGATGGACAACTTTGAAAATAATATGTAGTATTCATTATATAGGTTTTCTTGAACTGGAAATTTATTGCTTTATATTCACTTTTCTCTTATGTTCTGCTTTGTATATAGTAATGTTTATTTTTTCTTTCTTATTTTGCATTTAAGTTTAAAATAGATTCAAAAACTTAAAAACAGTAAAATTAAGTTAGTCTAATTGACTTACCTTGGAAACTCAAGTTTATCTCATAGTGATTATGATTTTTAAAGAAAGGAACATGTGTAGCATACTATAGATTTTTTTTCATTAAAGATGGTTAAAAATAAAAGAAAAAATAATTCACCTAAAGGAATTAATTTGAACCATATTATATTGCTTGATAATACTGGAAAAGTTAAGTTTTACTTCTGTAGTACTAGAGGAAATAAGCTGATTATTTTTAGAGGAAATTAAACTAACTCTTTGTTTTTTTTTTCTCCTATTTAAATTCTTCCCTTCTTTCAAGATCTATATTATTGAAGTCCTACCAAATCCATGAAATTTTCCTTCACTATTCAAACCCACAGTTGTTTCTCTAACTCTAGGCTATCTGTGTCATTCATCTCATATTTGGGATACATGGCTTTGTCTTGTTCGTTTACCATGGACAAATATCTTGCCCATTGAATCAATTTTGAGGGCAGAGACTGCATGTTCTTCTTCTTTATAGCCCTTTTGAGCGATAGTTGCTTGGGAAGGACTGCTGTTTGATTTGAAAACGTGAGACTATTATTTAATTTAATTCTATTGCCAGATCTAATGGATTTTTCTTAATTCTTACCCTCCTTGAGTTATCTGTAGCATTTGACCCTACTATTACTCTCTACCCTCTGGGTTTTCATAATAGCACTCTGTCTTTGTCATTCTACTTTTAAAATTATTCTTTCTTGGTATTCTTTGATGGATCACTTCCATATTCCATCTTCTCTACCTGGGACCGTCTTTTTTTTTGCTTTGTATTCTCTGAGTGAAGTTAGGTGGCAAGTAGGGGCAGCTAGGTGGTGCAGTGGATAGAGTGCCAGGCCTGGAGCCAGGAAAACTCATTCTTCCAAGTTCAAATCAAGCCTCAGAAAATTACTATATGAACCTACAGAAATCTACTCTAATATTAGGGTGCCAGGGTGTGTGAACTTTAGGGGTTTTGTTTTTAGGTCATTACATTTCAAATTATATAATGTCTTCAATTGTATTTGTTGTTTTAAAGAACATGTGATTGGTGATCAGAAATTATTCTGTTAAATTATAATTATTCCTAATGGAAGACTTGGTGCATCCGTGAGAAAACCCTTTCAGAGGCTTGATGGATAGAAAAAGGCCAGCAAAGTTAGCACTTGCAAGATTTTTTTTAAATTTCAGTGAATAGTTGGTGCTACAGTGTTGCTATATATAATATTCAACTGATCTTGGGATATCATGGATCACAGTGGTAACATGATGTTAATGTATCAGATAATCTAATGGTGGGAAGATAGTCTATTCTTTTGAGAAAAGAATAGAAACTAAAGATTTAGAAATCTGATTTTTTTAAATGCTCTTCTTTCCAGAAAGTAATTGAAACTTGTTTAAAAGATGCATCTATTTTTTATGAATAAAAACCATTATTCCTTGCCAATACCCTCTAGAGAGATAGTTGCATAGCTCTGGCTGTAAAGAAATATGGTAATAACTGCAACATGATGGTAATCGAAGTGGAGATATATTTCCTCATGTACTGAAATACTTTTCTGATAACCAGCAGCACTTTAAAAAAATGAGTAACATTTAACCACATCGCATTGATGTGACCACATTACTTCTATGTATTTGGAAATAGATATTTAGAAGTTGTATGGCATCTGTAGGTTACTCTTGGAGTTAAGGAAAACCTGTGGTTCAAATCCCTTCTGACACACACTAGCTTTGTAAACCTGGGCAAGGCACTTAATTTCTCAATGCCATTGAAAGGCTACTATTTAAGACTATAAAATGGACAAGAGTTGTGGATAGCATTGGTAAAGGGAGGGTCTTCTCTATCCCAAGCAAATCACAGATACAGATTTCCCTCCTTTACCTTTCCCACCATGTCCTGCCACACAATGAAATACAATTTCCATTTTTTTAAACAAATGCTTTATTAACTTCTGTTTTACATCATTCATTTCCACCTGATTATGAGTTATAATCATTTCCCCCCGCCAGTTATTCCCCTACCCAACCTCCCAGAATAGTAGTCCCACAAGATATCGCTTCCTCCAATCTGCTCTCTCCCATACCTTCTCCCATACCTCCTTCGACTTTTCCATTAAAGGGAGGTGAATCTTTGTGTCCCAATGCCTGCACATCTTATCTCCCAATTACAAGCAAAAGAGTATTAATAATAGTAGTTATATATATTTGAAACATTTAATGTTAAGACCTCGAATTTCAGATCCATTTCCTTCCTCCCTTGTCACCCATTCCCTCTGGGGAGATAAGTAATTCAGTATATGTTGTACATGTCTAGCTATGCAAAACATTATCATAGTAGATATATTGTACAAGGCTGCTTATAATTCCCTCCCACTCATCCCACCCCCCACCTGGTCCATTCCCTACATGATCCTGTCCCTCTTCTATAGTGGGTACTTCCAACCTCCCCTCCCCCAAGGATGCCCCCCCATCAATCATCCCTCCTCTCATCCCCCTTCCCCCTATTCTGCTGCAGGTTGAGATATCCCATTTAGTATGTATGTCATTCTCTCCCTGAACCAAATTCAATGAGAATGTGGATTTGCCTTTTTTTCCCCTTCCTATTCTCCCCCTCCCTTGCAACCACTTCCCCTTGCTTCTTCTACATGAGATAGTTTACCCTACCCTGTCTTTCCCCATCTCCTCTTGCCACTTTCCTCTCTCACCTCATAATTTCATCCCTTGAGTATTCTCCCTTCCCAACAAATTCAACCTATGCCCTCTATCCATATACACACACATTCACATATGTATTCATATGACCACACACCCTTCTTCCATTATTTTCATAGTGAGAAAGATGTCATCACTCACAGTTACTGTTTTTCCATATAGGAATGTAAATAGTTCAACTTTGATAAGTTCCTTTTGATTTCTTTTCCCTGATTACCTTCTCAGGTATCTCTTGCTTCTCGTGTCTGGATGTCAAATTTTCTATTCAATTCTGGTTTTTTCCTCAAGAATGCTTGAAAGTCCTCTATTCCACTGAATGATCATATTTTCCCCTGAAACAAAATACTCAGTTTTGCTGGGTAGGTGACCCTTGGGGTCATTCTCAGTTCTTTTGCCCTCTGGAATATCATATTCCATGCCCTTCGATCCCTCAGTGTAGAAGCTGCCAGGTCCTGGGCTATTCTGATTGTGTTTCCACAATATTGAAATTGTTTCTTCCTGGCTGCTTGTAGTATTTTCTTCTTGATCTGGGGATTCTGGAACCTGGCTATAATATTCCTGGGAGTTTTCTTTTTGGGATCTTTTTCAGGAGGTGATCTGTGGATTCTTTCAACCTCTATTTTGCCCTCTGGATCTAAAACATCAGGGCAGTTTTCCTTGAGAATTTCTTGAAGGGTGATTTCTAGGTTCTTTCTTTGATCATGGCTTTCAGGTAGTCCAATAATTTTTAAATTGTCTTTCCTGGATCTATTTTCCAGGTCAGTGGTTTTTCCCATGAGATATTTCACATTGCCTTCTAATCTTTCATTTGTTTGGATCTGCTTAACAGCATCTTGATTTCTCATAAAGTCATTAGCTTCCATTTGCTCCAGTCTAACTCTGAAGGCATGAATCTCCTCAGTGAACTTTTGAGATTCTTTTTCCATCTGGCAAATTCGACTTTTTAAGGCATTCTTCTCCTCATTGCCCTTTTGGGCCTCCTTTGCCATTTGAGTTAGTCTATTTTTTAAGGTGTTGTTTTCCTCAGTCAGGCTGTTGACCCTCATTTCATACTTTTCCTGCATCCTTCTCATTGCTCTTTCCAATTTTTCCTCCACTTCTCTTATTTGATTTTGAAAGTCCTTCTTAAGGTCCTCTATGGCCTGCAACCCGCTCATGTTTTCCCCTGGGACTTTTGGAGCAGGACTTCTGACCTCACAGTCTTTTTCCCGCTCTATGCCCCCAAAATAGGAGTCTAGGGTTGCATTTTTCTGTTTCCTTTGCCTTGGCATGTTGCCACTTAATTGCTTGACTTTTGGGCTTGTTGCCGCACTATGGCTTTAAGGCCAGATAGAGGAATTTTCGTCCCGAACGTGTGGGGGGCAACTTCCGTTTCTGGCAAGCTGTAAACCCACCCACGACTTCCACCCTAGATCACAATCCAGATCCAGGGAGGTTAAAGCAAGAGCGATTACCCCCCAAGACTGATCGCTGGATCTCCCCACAATTTGCAGGCTGGGAGCGGGAGCTGCCTCTGAAAACTACAAAATGGCGTTTGTCCTCAGCAGCTTCTAGCCCCCAGGGGAGGGAGCCGACGCATTCCCCAAATACAGGTCCCAAAGTCCATAGGACACTAACCTCTTACTTTGTCCTAGCCATGTCTATGTTGATAATTCTGGAGTTGCCAGGGCTGCTGGTGTTCTGGGGTTCCTCCAGCCGGCTGCTGGCCCTGCCACCCTGCGGCTAAAACCTCACCTCACGCAGACCTGGGCTCCGCTCGGCTCCGCTTCCTGCGCTCTGCACATTGCGTGCTGCCGGCTCCCAGACCACTGCGCTGGTCCTTCCTGCAGGGCTGCTGGGCTGTCCTCAGCAGGAGGTTAGCTTCTCTGTGTTGTTCTGTGGGTGCTGGGGCTCCAGAAGTTGTTCAGAGTCCCCTTTTACATAGTTTGGGGGGAATCTGGGGCCAGAGTGGCTTGGATGAGCTGTTTCTACTCCGCCATCTACAATTTCCATTTTATAAATTACAAATGAAGCAAAGCAAAGTTCCTTTTTGAACAAACCAAGCAGAATTGGGTGCTTATAAAAACCTTGGCATCCCCCCTCCAGTAACAGACAACAGACTGGGAAGAAGCAGCTGTTTTGATCAACTTAAGAGATGTTTGTTGAATTACAAGGTTTTTAAGAAATTTCATATAACATATGTGTTTGAAGAACACATTCTTCCCCTCCTCATTTCTTCCCTGAAGATAACAACCTTGGGCACAATGTTTCCTATATAAGGATTCATACTTCAGGCTTATGCTCTTTGACTTTAAAATATTTCAATTCATAGTGACCACTAAAAACTAAAACCTGTTGCTTACAATGAAAAGCAAGAGCAGAGGGTGTGCTCTAAATTTATTTGGCTTTAATTTCTTTTCATACACTTAAACCTAAGTAATATCATCTTAATACTTGTTAACTGACCTGTGCTATGTGCTATGATGGTATGAATGTATGAGATTTCTAGATATCATCATGATACTTCAAAAAAAAAAGCCAAGCAAGGGCTTGACTGTCAAAAAATGAAGATTTGATGAACTCTGTTATCAGGGAGCTATTAAGAATAGCACTTCAGTGTCATTTCCAGAGTTGCTGTTTTCAACTACTGCTCTGATCTCTCTTTTTGATCTTTATATTGGCTTCCTGTAACATAATGGAACAGGACAAAAAATTTCCCAGCTTTTGCTTCAAAAGCTGTTTTAATTGGTCTCACTGTTATTTTTTCATTTCCAACTTTTGCTACTCATTCAAAGTGAATTTATTTAGTATTCACTTCATCATCTGATTGCCGCATTCCTACTGAACTGGAGGAGTTAGGTGACACAATGACTAGAGTATTGGACTTAAGAGTTGGAAAGACTCTATACCTAATATCTAAGCTCAGATGTTTATTAGTTGTGAGTTCTGGGCAAGTCAGTTAACCATCTGTATTAGTTTTCTTAACTGCAAACTCGAGATAATAACATTTGCTTCCTAGAGTTGTTGTGAAGGCCAAAGAGACATTTGTAAAGTGCTTAGCATGGGGCCTGGCACATAGTAGGTGCTTAATATTTGTTTCCTCCTTCCCTCCCTCCCACATCTCTTTTCTTCACCTTCCTCTCTTCCTGCATCATTTCCTCCTTGCCTGCTTTTGATTGACTTTCCTATAGGTTGACTCCCTATATACCACTAATTTTTCTTCAATAGACCTTACCTTTTCTAAAACATTTGTTGTTGTTATTGTTTGTCATGTCTCCACTTGCAGTTTTCTTGACAAAGATACTAGAGTGGTTTACCATTTCCTTCTCCAGCTCATTTTACAGATGAGGAAACTGAGGCAAACAGGGTGAAGTGACTTGTCCAGGGTCAAACAGCTAATGTGTGTCTGAGGATAGGTTTGAACTCAGGTCCTCCTGACTTCAGGGTCAGTGCTCTATCCACTACCCCACCTAAATATATCATATCCCTCTTCTTCACTTGCTGCCTCATGAAATGTATTTAACTGCCTTTTTATTTTGCTTTCCAATAGAATAAATATGTGCTTGTATGTTTGATAAACACACACACATCTTAGTACATCTATTTATGTTCAATGTTTGCCCATTTTTCCTTGGCTATAAAATGCTTATCTATATTAATAATGTCTGTTTCAGACAGGAAATGTTTAGAAGCTACTAACTATAGGTTTTCATTTGCTACCAAGAGTGCCTGCTATAATTCCACATGGATCTCAAATGTTGTGGATGCGCACCATAAAGGATTAGTGATTCTAGAACATACTCAAAGCACTTAAAAAAAATAACAGCATGACTTCAGCTAATTTCCTGACAACCTCAATCACCAAGAGAAACAGGAAATGGTATTCCCCTAAAATTCCCAGATCATTTTTTATACAAGTTGTTATCTAACCGTATTTCCCCCATCATCTGGTTTATTTTTTTTAATCCAAATTTATAAGATTTTATTTACCTTCACTGAATTTGGTCTTGGCTTATAGTTCTAATTGTTGAGATCCTTTGGGATCCTATCATTCAGATGTATCAGCATGCTGGAGCCAACCAATGACAGTCCATTGTACAATTTTCTGTATGAATATTTATACTTTGGAAATCACCAAACTACTTATCAGGGTTTGGTTTATTTGTTTTGTTGATCTTCTAGGCTTAAGAAAGTGATGGGGAAAATGTTAATAACTTAAAATTGTGTAGTGCACATTTTTTGGAGGCCTGGTTGTTAAACATTTATTAGCATTTCCTCCCCTTCAGCTATCACCCAACATTTTAGATATGCTTTCCAGGCTTTTGCCCACTGCAGATTTCATCAGCATACTTTCCATCCAACTTACTAAAGTATTCTTAACAGAGCAAGGCCAAGGGCAAAGCTTTGTGACAGTTCCCTCCAGGATGGCTTTGATTCATTATTCATTATTCACCAAACTTTGGGCCTAGAAATTAAATTGTTCTAAATCACCCTAATGGTGCTCTCCTATACTCTACATCTCATCTTGTTTATAAAGATATTTGGAGAAACTTTGTGAGATTGTTGACTGAAATTCAAGGATATTCTGACTGTAGCACATCACCAATCTACCAGTCTAATAAGCCCATCAAAAGAAGAAATGAGGCTAGCTTGTATGATATTCTAGATAAACCCATGCTGGCTCATAGTGATTGCCTTTTCCTTTTTAAGTGAACATGGATTATCCTTGGTTTAAATGGCTAGTGCTTAAAGCAGGGGCCCTGGGGGCTGGAATGAACCTACCATTTCTTTGGATTATGAGGAGTCTGGCCTGTCCAGAGCAAAAGGCACTATAAGTGGTAGTGGGAGATAAGTAGTACATTTTAATAGGTTTCTTGAGTCCATACCATACTTGGGAAGGAGTTTAACAGGTATAGATTGGGTCATCAACTGAAATGATTTCTCAGACTGGATATGCCAATCATCCAAGAAAGAGATGCTCAAGAATGCCTCCAATTTGGGATTAAAGAGATAGCCATATGAAATGCATGACTAGAATAAATGAAGACAGTGCCCCAAAATGTGTGTTTTCCCTAGTTGGAGATTCTCTAGAGATAAACACACACACACACACAGTGTGCACACAGCCAACAACAGTCTTGGCTGACTGCCACGTCCTGTCTAGGAAAATAGCTCACTAATAAAAAAAAATACTTTTCTGTATATGTATTTAATTTCTTGGTGTTAAATAAACCAGATAGCCAGGTTACATTAATTTTCTTGTATCTTAGAGGATGCATGTATTCTGTGTAAAGGGAAAAAATTAATATGGGTTACCATCTTAATTAAAATGGCTGATACTTCTTAATCTGAAACTTAATGATCTGAGACTGATACAGTGTAGAATGTTATCTACTGGTGCGTAGCCCAAAGCTACCTTTAGTTTGCTTATCCTTAATGCCAATATACCAAAACCTCTTTATCAAGGGAGACTTCTATGGATAGTTGATGTAGTCAAAGATTCTCTAAAACATTAAGGTAAAGCGGGAGTTAGTATTCTACAAAGTGGTATAGGAGATGGAGTAGAAAAAAACCCAAACAAACATTGACAGGGTCTGGATTCAGAAGAGTGACAGGGTCTGGGTTCAAATTCTGACTGCTACTTTCTATCAGTGTGCCAACAAATCACCTCACCTATGACTTGGTTTCCTAAATTGTAAAATAAGGAGATTGGACCAGATGACCTTGAAAGTTCCTTCTAGATCAAATCTATGAGTCTGTGATTAATTTCTGGTGCCCCAACTGCATCACAAGGTATCTGTTTTTGTCTTTTGATGCTCCCCACAGACAGTATTTTGAAAACCTCCTTGATGCTTCATTATATTATGGAGGTGCTGGATGATCCTGTGCCAGTGTCTCCCATGTGCCCGAATCAAAGAAGACTCTGTGCTCTATGAACAAAGCAGAATTGTGGTAGCTCAAAAGAAATGTGAGATGTGAACATTTAAAGGCAACACCCTCCCAAATGGACATGGGGACTATTTGTATATGACCTGTGGTAGAACCTTCCGAGCTCTTTTTGGTATGATCAGCCATAGCTAGACATACCATACATGACCCCAACATTGTGATATCATTTGGTCCTCTTTGAGCAGGAAGGAGAAACAGCAGCAACATATTATGGAAATGATGATGGTTTCTTGAAAACTATGGCAGTAGAGTGAAGGCTTTTAAAGGTTCTAAAGCAACTAGTGACTTCCTTCTCAAACAACCTTGTATTTAATTACTTTATATTTGTTTAATATTTATTGCTTCTCCCCTTCTCTCTCTTACTTTTTCTCCCTTATCCCTCCCACTCTTTTCCACTCACCTATCCCCCTCTTCTCTTCTCTTCTTTCCCCTTCTTCTGCATTTCCCTCTTTTTCTTGCTCCCTTCCCCATGGCACTCCCCCCGCCTCTATCTCTATATCTTTCCCATTAGAATGTAAATTCCTTATGAGTAGGTATAGTTTTAATTTATTGCACTTGTATTCTCAGCACTCAGTGTAGTTTCCAACACATAGGTGCTTATTACATATTTCTTGATTTATTGATTGATATAGATATGGAGACCCTCTAAGAGCACCATAGGATGACCAAAGGTCTAGAGCTGGAAAGGGGTATTAGAGGACATCTAGTTGAATCCCCCTCGCAGGCCCAGGTTGATGAAAGGATTTAGCTGAGTCTTAGAACTCTAAATTCACTCCCTTTTCCAGGGCACCACTGCTTGTTGTCTTAGATGGGATTATCTCTCTTAAATAGCTGGTTGTGTTTTATCCTACTCACTGTGCATACAGGAAGAGGATGGTTAAATATAGTGATCATGTGTAGTAAAGGCGGTTTGGTGTGAGATACACAAATTCTTTCCCTACCTCCCCACTTTATATTTTGTAGCTATGATATGTAAAGACCTATTCTCAATTTTATACTGCTTTGACCCAGTAATCAATGATAATCTAAACAGATATCAAAGGCAGTAGAGTTTGAAAATATGGATACAATACCTTTGTTTCTTACATTATCTCATAACACTTTAGACTTCTTTCATGCACTTTTATATTATATCTATGTAGTTAATATTTTTATATTTTATGCATTTTTATATTTTCTTTGTCTGTCTTAATCTCCCACTACTAGGTTGTAAGATTCTAGAGAGATGTTTATATTTATATTTTCATATTTGTTTTGTTTGTATTTATTTTTCTCTAGATTCCTAATAGGGCATTTTACTTAGTAAGTGTTTGACAGGTTTTTTTTCTTGAACAGTATTCATTTTATTGGTTTAATATTCATTGTCAGAATTTTGTTTTGTGGATTTTAAAAATGGAATCCATCTGTGTCTTATTATTGGAATACTAACAAACCCAAGTCCTAGATTTGAAATATTAGGCATTTTGAAAGATTCACATTGCTGAAGGTGAAAATTTGTTTAATCCATACCTTGGCTTCTCCTAATGATGTCATAATTAGGAAAGAGCTTTGTGATTAGTTGTCCAGTGAGTTAGACCATAGACAAGGGAAATTAAAAAGGCTGGTGATCAGACTCAAAAACACACCATAAAAAGATTGAGTTGAATGGGGAGGTCTTTTTTTTTTTTTGAGGGGGGAAGGCAAGGCAGTTGGGGTTAAGTGACTTATCCAAGGTCACACAGCTTGTAAGTGTGCCAAGTGTCTGAGGTCAGATTTGAACTCAGGTCCTTCTGCCTTCAGGGTCTGTGCTCTATTAACTGTGCTACCTAGCTGCCCCATGGGGAGGTCTTTAAAGAAGAAGACTCTTGGGGAGTATAGTATGCATGCTAGCTGCCTTCACCTATCTGAAGGGCTGTCATGTGTACATTAGATTTTAGATTTCTTCTGTTTGAACCAAGAGGACTTGGAAGATTAAATAGAAGTTGTTGTGATGGAGCAAGATGAAGAAATTTTACCTGATGTAAGGAAAAGCTTGTCAGCAATTTTGAGTTTTTCCCAAATGGAAATGGACTACACTTAGATGGTACTAAATTGTAGAGATGTTATGTAACCAGGATTCCTGTTAAAGTATAGGTTGTACCAAATGACTTTTGAATTATTTTCTAATTCTGAGAACCTGAGTGATTCAGGTTAACTCTGAAAATTAAATTTTTCCTTCTATAATCATGCATTTATATGAATATTATCTTTTAATTTTAATTTTAGCTTATATGTTTTTATTAACTTGACAAAATTGTTGACTTCATCCTTCCTCTCCTTCCCCATAAGTGAACTCTGATGTGTAGAAGGATGTCTAATAAGTTATTCTGCATTCAAGGCACAATGACATTAGTTCAAAATATTTTCTCCCTAAAAGGAGACTTTCCAGAAAGAATATACTGTTTAACTGTGTGGATAAGAATGCTTTGTGCTGGTTTAATAGCTTAAAAACCTGACCCTTCCTTCCCCTATAAAAACCTCTCTTTTGTCTGTGTCTTAGACCAGAATGAGATGCCATTTATTCAGGCAAAGCTGTTCACTTAGAGAAGCTCTTTAGATTTATCATTTTGATTTCTCTGAGAAAATATTAGGACAAATTTTAACCTTGGTGCAAGGCTGCCGACAAGTTGTTCCTCACACTATTATATTGGCCTCTCCTGGAAAGCTCAAGGTAACTTAGAGAAAATGAAAAGAATTTTTTCCTTCCTATTTATTGTAACTGTATTTTTCCCTCCAGAATCTGAGCAGGTATAGCTAGAGACATAGCAGATTTTAGTAGACAAATAAAACATTTCTCTGGGTAATAACTGATTTTCCAAGGCTGAAATAAGTAAATAAAAATATCGCACATTGATTTCTAGTTCAGCAGATGATGCTTTAAGCAATGCTTATGTGGATTCTTAAATGCTTCTTGGACATGATAATTGTTTAATATCTCCTTATTTACTAGGTCTTCCCTCATACCCTACAAAAAAGTACAGGTCTCTCTTTTCATTACAAAATCCTCCCTTGATCATACCACTCCCTCAAAATAGTGTTCTAAGTTTTCTTCCTTTTATAGCCAAAAGCTAGAGAAGTCTATCTTTAATAACCTCTGTTTCCTCTACTTTCACTTCTGAACCCTTTGCAATTTGGTGTCCAATCATTGAACTTAAAAGCTTTCCAAGTTTACCAGTGATTTTTGTCTAAATCTCCACATTTAAGGATCTTTTCTCAATCCTTGCTTTTATTGACCTCTCTGAAGCATATGTCACTCTATACCACCCTCAGTTCTTGATGCTTTTCTCCTCTGTGTTTCTCTGGTTTTTCTCTCACTTGATTTAGTTACTTTTTTGGACAACCCTTCAGTCTCCTGGGTATACTTTTCTTCATTTTTTATATATTAATAGATAGAATTTATTATATTTATATATTAAACTATAACATATAATATAATTGTACCACCAAGGCAATATTCACTGCACTGATGGCAACTATGAATATGCCAGCATAGTTCTAAATTGCAAAATATAACAGACTCTTCACATAGAATACAGAAGGAAAACATTTATTTAGACACCAGAAAACCAAATCCCAACACCAGAATACCAAATTCATCATAGCAACAAAGAAATCTACACACGATAATGCTGCAGAGAGCAACACCATTCCAAAACCTTCCCACAAACACTCACAAGCCTAGTTGTCTCTTTGCCTATGTCCTCTCTCCTCCTTCTGTTCTAACTGCTGACTCCCAGCTTCCTCTCAGCTCTTCTCCACCCTTCCTGTTCCACCTGTTCAGCAAACTCCTCCCACCACAGACTCCATGTGATTACATGCAGCCTATTAAGGGACAGGGAAGATCTTCAATTACAATTACCATTATAATAATTAATATAAAATATATTTATTATATTATATACTAGTATATAATTTATATATTCTGTCTTGGTGACCTCATCTGCTCTCAGAGGTTTAGTTCTCACCTTTGTAAAGATGTCTCCCAGGTTTGTATATGCAGCCCTAACTTCCTGACCTTTAGTCTCATATCTCTGTCTTTTGGACATTTTGAACTGGATATCACATAGGCATCTTAAACTCATTTCCCTTCACTACCACCCCCAACCCCATCCCTTTTCAGTTAAGGGCAACATTTTACTTCTAGTCACTCGGATTTACCATCTCAGATATATATTTAAACCATCAATATTGAAAAGATAGGTGGTCTGAGAAGCCAATTCTTGCCATTTTTACCTCTTTAGCATATCTTGCATCTGTCTCCTATTTAATCAAGCAACCACCACCCTAGTTCAATCCCTTCTTGACTCTCATCTAGACTATCACAACAATCTGTTTGATCTCTTCTGTTTGAAGTATTTTTGCCCTTCAATCTCTCATCTGCATAGCTGTCAAAGTGATATTCTTAAAGTTCAATAGACCTATTCAACAAACTTCAGGGTTTCCTCTGACTATACCTCTAGGTTCAAGTACAAACTCCTTGGCATTTAAAGCCCTTCACAACCAGGCTTCAGACTATCTTCCCAACCTTATTCACCCTCTCTCTTTTTCGTCTGTCAAAATTAGCTTGCTGATTCTTATCATTGCTGATATACAACAGTTCATTGCCCAACTCCATAATTTTACTCATGCTCTTCCCACGTGTCTGGAATCCATTCCCTACTCTTTTTTGCCTCTTAGAAGCCTTAGTTTTCTTCAAAGCTCAGCTCAGAGCCTGTATTCTAAATGAGCTTTCCTCCCAATATTGAACTGATGTCTTTACCCTGCCCAATTACCTGGCATATAGTAGACTCTGAATAAATTGTTGGTTTGATTTGTGGCTACGCTGTATTATAGAAGCACTTAGAAATATAGTAGATCTTGGTTATATCATTAGTGCCTACTCATTCATATACCTAGCCATTGTGTTATAGAGTAATATTGCTTTTCTACTGACACCAGATCTGAACACTGGCTCAAATAATTAGTTCTTCTCAGGCAACTAGATGGCACAGTGAATAGAGCACTGGCCCTGGAGTCAGGAGGACCCGAGTCCAAATGTGGTCTCAAGCACTTGATACACTTACTGTTGACCTTGGGCAAGTCACTTAACTCGATTTGCCTTGCCTTCCCCCCTCCAAATTTTTTTTTTAAATTAGTTCTTCCTCATGTCCCAAGAACAATTTTTTTATGGAGAGACAAATAGTTTATTGATGAAATTCATACTTATCTTAATTTTTTTTCCTAAGCCCTCTATCCCTCTTCCATTGTTCTGTTCTTTATGTGATTATACTTGTAAAGAAGGGTAAGCATGTGAATAAGAATCAGAAAGGAAAGAAGGAATTGTCATCATGATTGAGCCTTTATATAATCCTTCAGTTCTTCCTTTGATTGTCTGGATAAAGTAGATGATTGTTGGCTTCAGCTCCCTTTTTAACAGTGCTCTTATATTAATTGAGAAATCCCACAGTTACAATTTTCCTGTATTTTAGTAAAGAAGCAGACACAAACCATATCATGTAAAGATTGGTTGAATTAACCTGGAATGCTTAGCCTTAAGATGTAGGGGCAGGTGTGATAGGCATCCTGGAGTGTTTGAAGTATTGGCACAGATAGGTTTGGACCCAGATGGTCCCCAGAAAGGAGTAAATAGATAGAAACTGCAGAGTGAAATAAAAAAGTTTTTGCTAAGGGAAATCTTCCTAGCTGATAAGTTACCCCAAAATGGAATAGGTTATGTCAAGAGGTAGGGGGTTCCTGATTGTTAGAGGTATTCAGATGAAAGCTGCATGATCCCTTGAAGATACAGAGGAATGTTCTGTATAGTGGTCAATTGGATTATCTTATCTTGAATGCTCCTTTCAGACTCTTGAAAATTTGATTCTCTGACTGTATATGTGGCACATCATCTATAAATAGTGTTTATGTTAGTGAGACAAATAATGAATTTAGAGGACTATTTTTTTGCTTCCCCTGGGGAGGATACTATTCCATGAGATGTACTTTGAAGAGAAAAGGATACACAGTCATATGTGTAGAATTTCTTCCAAATATTGCAACTTTGGTCCTTCTTATATTTATCTGTAGATGATAATCTGTACTGGGAGTTAGGTTTCATGCTCTTCTAAATTGCTTTACTCTTTTCTGAATAAGATCTTAAAGAAACAACTTTGTTCCTAGTTGTTGTTTTTCAGAAATAAAGTTGTCTACTGTTTGATTACCTTTAGAAAAATAATAAAAAGACATATGTAGAAGTATGATACTGGTCCTTTGTAATCTGGAGACAGTTCCCTAGGTTTAGTAAAAGAACTTCCATAATCTGAATTTAGGACTTTTCTTCTTCCCTCTTAATCTATTGAGGAAAGAGTTTGCTTTTATACCCCAAATGAGTTTAAATGTTTCTGTTGCCATTGAGTTTTCTCAGGAGGGTCCCCATCTTGGAAATCCATGGTAACATTTTGCCAGAAAGAAATGGGACTCAGAATCTATGATATTTTTTTTCCTTTTTAAGTGTTTGTCAATTGAATAGTGAATGCTTCTTGAGGCTGTTGTCATTAAAAAACACAGTAGACATGATTAAAAGGGAAGGAAGGACTTTTCTACATATAATATTTATGATTTGATGGTAAAACCAAAGTAGGTGTTTGTTTCATTTAACTGTTTATTTTCCCCAAACTGGAAATAATCTGTGTACTTAACAAAAAGAGGAATGACTGAATAGACTATATTAATGTAATAGACTATTAATTATTTAGGTTATGGTCATGAATAAATTATAAATACCATGTGAGGGAATATTATTGCATTAAAATTCCAAATATCAAGATTGCAAAGATATATGAAAGACTTTTATGAAGTGATAAAAATAAAGTATAATTTGAAGAAGAAAATATACATTGTTTCAATACTGAATAAGAATGTCAATGAAACTTTTAATGTCTACTGACAGAAAAGATACCAGAAAGAAACACAGCCTTAAAGTTGTAATTTTGTTAGAATTGATTTTTAATTTTATTAAACGTGGAAGTTTGAGTTTAATGTTTTGCTTGTGATTTGATTTTTGGTTCTTCATATTTCTTAATTTCATTAAGTTTTTAATAAAAGCTGCATAATACCAAAGCCCTCACAAAATAATTTGTTTATTCAAGAATTATGAACTAATTTTCATAAGTTTTAAAGGTCAACTGAGATGTTTTCAAAGACAATTATTCTACATAGAGTGGCTATTGCACGGCTTTTGTTATTTGGAATGCTTTGTTAAATTTTGGTGCAATATGCCAAGGGTTTTCCTGGCACTGCTTGAAAGCCCTCATTATGCCAAAGGCAAGAGGAATCATAACTGAATTATCAGTCGTATTTGGGAACACTGAGGAATAGCAAGCCTAAGTGACTGGCAGTCTCCATGGTAACAATGGAATTTGTGGGGTAGGAAGATGTGGAGTCATACCATTATATGCACCAGAGATTGGTCTCCATGACTACAGCAGTGTGAATAGGGAAATGTATGCTCCTGAGATTTACTTTTGAAAGCCTGGTGGGTCATTTTAAAAAATGGCTCTACCGAATCAAACATTTCGATTGCTTCTTGTGTTTTTTTTTTTTTTTTTGTGCCGTTATCTTGATAAGAAAGTCACATTTACTCAAACTGCGTTAAAAACAAACTATAAACAACCTACACATATTTCATATGATGGCATTGACTGATAAATAGCAACTCATTTGGCAACTTCAGCGAGATGATATAGTCTTCTCTTCTGAAATAAAATGTTTAGTTACTTTGTAAATTAAAGTTTCTTTTCATAAAACCCAGCTTCTATGTGGGGAATGGGAAAGAAAATGAAAGAATAAGCTCCTGAATATAAACATTATCAAAAAATGCTGATTTCTCAATGCTTCAGTCTTGTTGAAAAGAAATATAAGATTCTTTACAGCAGCTATGGGATAGAAATAAACTCAAAGTTAATTGATTCAAATTCTTGACAGGGTTAAATTTTGTAACACTTTTCTGATGAATCTTATTTGATATTATTGATTTTGGAGTAGGCTCTCTGTAAGTTCCAGGTGATGCAGGATTTTCATGCTTTGTGTGATGCATCAAGCATTAAATACATAAAGTAGGTAATAAAAGCTTTTTAAAAAAACTCAGAATAAGCACTGGCTTATGTGCCTTGATCTAAGATATGACCTTCTCTGTTTATAATTTGCTTAGTTTTCAGGGACAGATGCTTATGTCTTCTTAACCAAAAATAGTTTAAAACATTAGTATTCCACAGCACAGGGGCTGAAATGGTGATGGGAGGGGATAATTAATAAGATAATTAATGAGAGGGTGTAATTGATAAGAATAACTAATGATAATGTAACACTTTTTCCGTCATTGTTTTGTATAAATGTATGCAAGACTGGAATGAATGTGGTGGTGAGAAATTGTAATGGTGTAATGCCATGTACATTGAACTTGGGTTGAAAAAACTTTATTTGGAGTACCAACTCTGATATTTTTAGGCGATATGACTTTAATCAAGTCACCTAACATCCCAGTTTCTCCCTCTATAAAATAGAGACATTAACACTAGTACTGCTTATCTCTATAGTGTTGCTATAAGAAAAATACTTTATAAGTTCTATGTAAATAAGAGTGGTTAAGGAAAACATCACATAGAAAAGGAATCATGTAACAAGAAGGTTGGAATAACAAATGGACCATTTGTATTGACAAACATAAAAGATCTAGAGACCAATGTGAAGATTCCTAGCATATTGGGTTGAGTCTCCTTGGAGGGTTTACAAAATGTTATGGAATTTATGCAAAGCTAAAGCTTTCCATCATTGGAAGGGGTGTTAATATCAGTGACACCTAAATTTTATTGAAAAATTGAATTATACATGTTAACCAAGAATAATCTCAAAGACCACAGGATGGTAAATAGAGAAATGTCTTGCCCAAGAATATATTTTTGAATAGATTAAGGACCCAATTTCTCAGTAGCATAGTTCTTACTTTACTTGATTGCATGCCTTCCATTTTATATAAACTATCTAATGGAAAAACATTCTTCAGGTCCTACCCCTGCTGCAAAAGAAGACAAGTAGAAAGCAACACAAAGTATAGATCAAAGACATTACTTTTTCTGGGCCAAGTCTTGAACTCTTTGTAGTTCATTTGAGTATAGTCCTTTGTTTCAATCAGATTATTTAAAACTACCTCATAGTGATAAGTATGTGTTCACTTGGATAATTATTCATTGTGTACATACATAGTACTGGATTCTGTGTTGGGTTCTGTAGGAAATGGAAATGAAGCATAAGTTTCAGTAACTGTCCTTATGGAGCTTACTTATCAAATGGTTAGAGAGATAGTTACATATTCTCAAGAGTGGGTTAAACAGCAATATTAATTGATAGTGTTTGTGATGAAAAACTTAATCCAAAATTTAATCAATAACATAGAGCTCTCTTAGGATAAGAACAGGAATTTATTCTCTTCCCCGGGTGAAGAGGGAACCCAAAATTGGGTCACAGAGATTTGGATACAGTTACACAACAATAGCAAAGGAACTCAATAAATGATAAAGAAATACTGTTGAGCCCTGGTCAGGGGCTAGCTGAGTTTCATAGAAAAATCAGTAAGCACTATATGATTTGGGTATGTAACCACAGCAGTCCCGGCAATAAAATCCACTTCCAAATTTTAATTTGCTCTTCATAATGAGACTTCCCACCCTTGAGCCTATTAAAATATCAATCTATCCTTGAACTGGCCTAGCCCACCATTGTCTGTAGTCCCCAGGTAGCCTCCAACAACTTCCCACCCTTAATCACTCATTGACCTCATTAACTCCTCCTGAAGACCCTCCCCAAACTCCTCCTCTAGACCACCCCTAGATTCCTCCCACAACTTTCTGTATACAAGATCCCATTTTGGTATGATTCTAACTGCAAAAGAGTATTATCTTTTAAATATAGTTTACACTTCCGGATGGGGCATCTGTCCTTGTCCTACATTCTTCAGAAACTGCGCACATGTCCATGTTCTCCAAAATAACCAAAAAAGATTGAGAACCTGAGGTCAGACTGAGCATGAAACAGCCTCCTAGCTGTTCGACCTAATGGGACCTGAGAGGTCAGGCCCCTAAAACACACACACACACACACACACACACACACACACACACACACACACACATACACACACACACACACACGCACACCAAAAAAAAAAAACCAACACAAAAAATTACTAATTAAAAAACCTGCACTTCCAACATACTAGGGAAAGAGAGAGGTTAACATACTTTCCAGTCGCGGCTGGAGAAGAGCTTGAGATTAGCAGTGTTTCTGGTATCAAGGAACCATAAAAATGAAGGGTTACCCATTAAGAGAGTAAGGGTTGCTCTGGAGACCCCAAAATACCAACATGCCGGGTCCTGCTGAATGAATTCAACTCAAGTCTTCTCAGCCAAAGAAAAGTAAAATGGAGGGAAGATGGGATCTTATATATAGAAAGTTGTAGGAGGAATCTAGGGGTGGTATAGAGGAGGAGTTTGGGGAGGGTCTTCTGGAGAAGTCATATGAAGTCAATGAGTGATTAAGGGTGGGAAGTTGTTGGAGGCTACCTGGAGACTACAACTAGGCCAGTTCAAGGGTAGATTGATATTTTGATAGGCCCAAGGGTGGGAAGTCTTTTAACAGAGATTTGAGCCCAGCCACAATGTAAGGCTTATTGCCTCATGCAAATACTTCATCAAATAGGATGATTTAATCAGAGTTCAAGGCAGGGGTTCCCAGAGCCAGTACCTCAAGGACTCAAGGAGAGTTCGAGGGGGCTCCCAGAGCCCATACCTTATCACAAGGGGGTTCTCAGAGTCTGCACCTCATCACATACACAGGGCCAGGCAGATTGGTGGTTGGGTGGCTGAAGTACAATGTTTCCCCCCAGTAGA
Source organism: Gymnobelideus leadbeateri (assembly GCA_011680675.1). Taxonomy (NCBI): domain Eukaryota; kingdom Metazoa; phylum Chordata; class Mammalia; order Diprotodontia; family Petauridae; genus Gymnobelideus; species Gymnobelideus leadbeateri. The sequence continues at coordinate 121,072 of WOXC01005614.1, read as the reverse complement.
TTGTAATCTCTTTGAGGGCAAGAATTGTCTTTCCCCTCATTTTGTATCTTTAGCATGGGTGCCTGTCCACTTGTGAGAAACACACTTATAGGAGTGACAGGACTTCCCAGGGAAGGTCAGGGAGTAAGCCTGGGAGTGCTTTCACAACCCCCTGCTTCCCTGGTTTCCAGCCCTCAGGACAATCCATGTGATAGACATATTCCCATGAAAAGAACTCAGACCTCCTGCCCCCACTTCTCCCTCCGCCTGCCCCCCATATTGTGAGAAACATGCTCACTCTTAATGAAGAACAGAACTCATTGTGAAGTCAGGAAAGCTCTCATTTTATTTTAGCCAATTATTCCACATTCTTAGTGAATGAATCCCTCCTGAATGAAGAGTACATTTGCTTCAAACAAATACCAGGCTTATATGCCCTGCTTTCAATTCAAAATTTCCCACCTCCCTCCCATTGGCCAGGATTCCAGGGTTCACTAAATCCCACCCCTCGATTACATCTTCTCATCTCCACATTTCAATTCCCCCATCCCCTTCTCATCTTCATTTACTTTATACTTAAATAAAAGACATGCTCTCAAAAGACAAGCATAAAAATGCTTCTAGTCTCCTCCCCTTATATATATATATATGCATATATATATGTGTATATATATACATATATATTATATATATGTGTGTGTATATAATATATATATATATATATATATATATATATATATATATATATATATATATATATATAATTTTCATTCAATAGAACGTAATTTCTTTGAAGGCAGGGGAAGTTTCAATTTTTTTTTGTCTTAGCATCCAACATAGTATCTGTTCTATGTTACTGTTGAGCCATTCAGTCGTCTGACTCTTTCTGATGCTGTGTGTGGTTTGTTTGTTTGGCAAAGATATCGAAGTAGTTCTTTCTCCAGTGGATTAAAGCAAAAAGAAGTTAAGTGGCTTGCTCAGGGTACACGGCTAGTGAGTGTCAGAGGTCACATTTGAACTCAGGTCTTCCTGACTTCAGGCCCAGCTCTTTATCCACGGAGCCATCCTGCCTGCAAGTATGAGTTTTAATACATGCTTATGGCATTGACAAATCATCACAGTACAACTTTTGTGGGTAGAGGGGTCTCTACCCAGTGTATGCTATAGATTCTCAGGGTAGGGGCATGGACAAGAATTGCCCCACATAAGAAACTTTAAAAAGAATTTATTCCGTACTAGGAGAGATTACATTGATGTGATTACAGATCCATTCAAGAAAACTATGAGAATGATATTGTACATAAGTTATTATAACACTGACCTCAAGTAAACCACTTCAGTCTCAGTACTATTTCCTTTTTATTTTTAAACAAATGCTTTATTAACTTCTGTTTTAGATCATTCATTTCTGCCAGATTTTGAGTTACAATTATTTCCCCCCCTGTTTTTCCCCTACCCACCCTCCCAGAATAGCAGTCCCATAAGGTATCGCTTCCTCCAATCTGCTCTCTCCCATACCCCATCGACTTTTCCATTAGAGGAAGATGAATCTTTGTGTCCCAATGCCTGCACATCTTATCTCCCAAATACAAGCAAAAGAGTATTAATGGTAGTATTTATTTATATTTGAAACATTTAATTTTAAAACCTCGAATTTCAGATCTATTCCCTTCCTCCCTTGTCACCCATTCCCTCTGGGGAGATAAGTAATTCAGTATATGTTGTGCATGTCTAGCTATGCAAAACATTACCATAGTAGATATATTGTACAAGGCTGCTTATAGTTCCCTTCCACTCATCCTACCCCCCACATGGTCCATTCCCTACTTGATCCTGTCCCTCTTCTATAGTGGGTACTTCCAACCTCCCTTCCCCCCAAGGATGCCCTCCCATGCATCATCCCTCCTCTCATCCCCCTTCCCCCTATTCTGCTGCAGGTTGAGATATCCCATTTAGTATGTATGTCATTCTCTCCCTGAACCAAATTCAATGAGAATGTGGTTGTGACTTTTTGCCTTCCTATTCTCCCCCTCCCTTGCAACCACTTCCCCTTGCTTCTTCTACATGAGATAGTTTACCCTACCCTGTCTCTCCCCATCTCCTCTTGCCACTTTCCTCTCTCACCTCATAATTTCACCCGTTGAGTATCCTCCCTTCCCAACAAATTCAACCTATGCCCTCTATCCATATATAACTGTAAACATATATATATATACACATTCACATATGTATTCATATGACCATATACCCTTCTTCCATTATTTTCATACTGAGAAATGTTTCATCAGTCGCTATTACTGTTTTTCCATATGGGAATGTAAATAGTTCAACTTTGATAAGTTCCTTTTGATTTCTTTTCCCTGATTACCTTCTCAGGCATCTCTTGCATCTTGTGTCTGGATGTCAAATTTTCTATTCAGCTCTGGTTTTTTCCTCAAGAATGCTTGAAAGTCCTCTATTCCACTGAATGACCACATTTTTCCCTGAAACCAAATACTCAGTTTTGCTGGGTAGGTGACCCTTGGCTTCAATCCCAGCTCTTTTGCCCTCTGGAATATCATATTCCATGCCCTTCAATCCCTCAGTGTGGAAGCTGCCAGGTCCTGGGCTATTCTGATTGTGTTTCCACAATATTGAAATTGTTTCTTCCTGGCTGCTTGGAGTATTTTCTTCTTGATCTGGAAATTCTGGAACCTGGCTATAATATTCCTGGGAGTTTTCTTTTTGGGATCTTTTTCAGGAGGTGATCTGTGGATTCTTTCAACCTCTATTTTGCCCTCTGGGTCTAAAACATCAAGGCAGTTGTCCTTGAGAATTTCTTGAAGGGTGATTTCTAGGTTCTTTCTTTGATCATGGCTTTCAGGTAGTCCAATAATATTTAAATTGTCTCTCCTGGATCTATTTTCCAGGTCAGTGGTTTTTCTCATGTGATATTTCACATTGCCTTCTAATCTTTCATTTGTTTGGATCTGTTTAACAGCATCTTGATTTCTCATAAAGTCATTAGCTTCCATTTGCTCCAGTCTAACTCTGAAGGAATGAATCTCCTCAGTGAGCTTTTGAGATTCTTTTTCCATCTGGCAAATTCAGCTTTTTAAGGCATTCTTCTCCTCATTGTCCTTTTGGGCCTCCTTTGCTATTTGAGTTAGTCTATTTTTTAAGGTGTTGTTTTCCTCAGTCAGGCTGTTGACCCTCATTTCATACTTTTCCTGCATCCTTCTCATTTCTCTTTCCAATTTTTCCTCCACTTCTCTTATTTGATTTTTAAAGTTCTTCTTAAGGTCCTCTATGGCCTGTAACCCACTCATGTTTTCCTTTGGGGCTTTTGGAGCAGGATTTCTGACCTCACAGTCCTCCCCTGTTCTATGCTTCGATCCTCTTTGCTCCCAAAGTAGGAGTCTAAGGTTGCATTTTTCTGTTTAATTTGTTTCCTTTGTCTTGGCATGTTGCCACTTAATTACTTGACTTTTGGGCTTGTTGCCACAGTATGGCCCTGCCGCCAGACAGGGGACCTTTCATCCCGAATGTGTGGAGGGACAACTTCGTTTCTGGCAAGCTGGAAACCCACCCACACGTCCACCCCAGATCACAATCCAGATCCAGGGAGGTTAAAGCAAGAGCAATTAACCCCCAAGACTGATCAGTGGATCTCCCTACAGTTTGCAGGCCAGGAGCTGGAGCTGCCTCTGAAAACTACAAAATGGCGTGTCTCCTCAGCAGCTTCTAGCCCCCAGGGGAGGAAGACGACACATTCCCCAAATACTGGTCCCAAAGTCCATAGGGTACTAACCTCTCACTTTAAGCCCTGGGGCTTAAACTGTGACTCAGGCGGACCTGTGCGTGGCTCCCTGTGCACTGCACGCTGAGCTGCTGGCTCCCAGAGTGCTGCTCTGGTCCTCCCTGCAGGGCTGCTGGGCTGTCCTCAGTGGGAGGTTAGCTTCTCTGTGTAGTTCTGTGGGTGCTGGGGCTCCGGAAGTTGTTCAGAGTCCCCTTTTACATAGTTTGGTGGTGATCTGGGGGGATAGTGGCCTGGATGCACTGTTTCTACTCCGCCATCTTCCTCAGTAATATTTCTGCCAGACAAATTAGTATGTATGTGTATGTGTATATATATATATATATATATATATATATATATATATATATATACATATGTATATATATATACATATATGTATATACATATATATATGTATATATGTTATTCTTGTTCCCTTTAATTTTAGTGACTAGTTTTTTTCTTGGTTGGATTGCCCATAATAGCCTTAACAAAATCAGAGCATTCCTAAATTTATTTGCTTTAATGAAATTTATGTACATATTTATGGCCTTGGACACATTGGGTTTGGAATTTTGTTTTCAAAAATCATTTTTTTCTTTGACTATGAATAAGTGAAAAAGTAACATTTTTTTCTTTGGCTATGAATAAGTGAAAAAGTAACAAGTCCTTGCCATGTACCAAACACTGTACACACCCTGGGGATAAAAATACAAAAGAATAAGAATACAAGAGCAATTCCTGCCCTCCCTGAGCTTGTATTCTGATGTAGGAAACAGCATATATAGGGAAGTGGTAGCCAAATAGGGGTATATTGGTTTTGAAAGTTACAAGGATATATTGCAGATGAAAGATGAAATGACTGAGGAAACAAAAAGTTTAATCTTCTGAGCATATCAATTTATTAAAGTAATACATGCCAATTGCTTAACAAATGATCACCATGATGGGGGGGAAGGGCAGTAGGTTTTACAGGGGCTCTGAGGCCCAGAGTCCCTGAGTCTGGAAGGAATTCACTAGGCCCAAGCAAACTTGGAGTCAGGATTGGAAAAGTTTATTGTTACACTTTACTGTGGCTAGGGGTTCTTAGGGAACCTGAAAATTTAAAGAAGTCACAGGTATAGTTTTAAGGAGTCAAGACAGTAAATCAGGTGTCAATTATGCTAACTGGGTGAGTAAGGGTGGTATTAGGGAGGAGTTAAGGAGTGGTCAGTGCTTAAAGGAACATGCACTTTTAATGTCAACTGCGCAGGTATATTGCCCATAATTCACTGGGAAATAGCCCAAGTGGGGGATACCTGGAGGTGTGGTTTTAGGCCTGAAACATCACTAAGTCAGCCAGTGGTCAGTGCTAGCTGTAGTGCCCAGTCTGCCACACATCAGTGTCATGTTTGACAAGATGGATGTTGGGAACCAAGGGTAATGGAGAATCAGTATGGGTATAATTGGCTAAGGAGTTAACCTATAGATAGTGCATTGAAGGATTCATACATGCAGCTGGCTGTTATACTAAGGGGAGATAACATTTGCCTAAGTTAAAATGTTTATAGATGGTTTAGTGAAGGATTCATAGGAGCAGCTTATTATTATTCTAAGTAGAGATAAATAATTCATGAGTTGTTCCTGAGCAGAGTCCTGGCAGGGAGAAGCAGTAGAGTTAATGCTCTGAGGCTGGGGAGGGGGAAATGTGATTTTACAGACTGGTTTTACAAATTGATTTTACAAACTAATATTACAAACTGATATTACAGACTGATGTTACAAGCATAGATCCCAAGCACCCCATCAATCAGACCTCCTCAGTTTAGGCCTAGACTCCAAATACAGAGGGAGACAAACATCTTTTTTTTAATATTAAAAAAAACAATCAACTAAGAACAGTTAATTAAAAGGAAACAATACAATACTAGGTAATCTGATTTCTAATTGAATGAAAACTTAGAGAGTTTCCAAATTGGGAGAGGTAAAATTCCCTGAATTCAGAAAAGGAGATATCCCACTCCTCAAGCTGTGAACAATCAAAGGAACATGGAAAGAATAACTGGTGGATAAGTATAGGACTAGCTCTCAGATAAGAAATGGGTTGCTTGAGATGTATAATTGTAAGAAAACTCATGCATCAATCTTTGCATTTAACTGGGTTTCTGAGTAGTACAACTTAGGCCCTTAGGTCTCTAAGTAGCAATTAGAGGTAGTTCAATTTCCAGGTCACACAGGGCTAGGTTCAAACAATGCAATGAGGTTTTTGTTTTTTGTTTTTTCTTCTCCCAATTCCTGCAATTGAATAATGTTTTTTCAGGAGACAGAAATTGGACCAGACTCATGATTCACTAGAAAGAGAATTGAGCTAGCTCCAGAATTGAGTAACACAGTGGAATTGGTGTGGTTTACTCAATTCCTACAATTAACCACTTGATGTCCTAATCTCCTCAGTTCCCTCAGATGGTGATGGAGAAATGGCAGTATTGATTTGATTATTTCCAGAAATGGAAAGAGTCAGGGGTGGAAGGGCTAAAGGTACACTAGTGAAGGTCAGGAAGAGATCCAGTTGAACTGATAAGCATTGTTAAGACTATTATTTTCTTCAATATTTAAAATAATTATTATTTGCAGACCACTGATTTGGTGTTTTCACAGTATAAAAAAGGTTTGTTCATTGATTTAATAAATACATATAAAATTTTTCAATATAAATTATTTTCATTGTACATTTGTTTGTACACATTTGTCTCTAGTATCCAGTGAAGACCAAACTATTACATATTCAGTTTTGTGTGTACACATGACCTTTTAGCAGCAGGAACAATTTCTCTTTTTGTTCATGTATATAAATAGGAAAAAAATAGGAATTATTTTCCATCTTCTTAGCACATAACTGATGTATAGTCACCAACTGACTTTTAAATCTTTGAAGTATTATAAAAATATATTGGATGCTCTTTGCCTTAAGTAAATTATAAACAAGTGTGAAAAAACGAAAACTCTCTGAAGAATCTACCTGGCTTTAGCTAAACACATTTGCATTTGGGGTGAGTATAACAGACTTTTAAATTACTCTGATAGAGATTAACATAAATATTTTTGTTAGGTATACTTTCAAAGAAAAGGTTGATTTTGGTTTATAGATTTGGATCAAGGGTCTCCAGATGAAATGTAAATTAATATAAATTATTTAAGTAATAAAATTGTAGAATCCTAGAATCTTTGGAAGGCACCCTAGAGGGAGTGTCTAGGTTACACTCCCACAAAGCATAGAAATTTCATTTAGAAACTTTCTCTGATAAATAAGCATCCAGACTTTACTTGAATATTTTCATCAAAATGATAGGACTAAATAGGAAAAGAAATAAATATAGGTTATGGTTGCAACATGAAAGTTCACAAAATAATCTTTGTTTTTTAAAGTGTGTTTCCAGTCTCCCCCCTTCATAATTTTACTATTCTATGAAATTCAAACTAGTCCATCTTGTGTTGAATAGATAAATTGAAATGATGTAAATAGTATAAATACATATCTATGAAGCCTCAAAAGAGATTACTGATAACAAATATGTTATATCTTTATTAATATCATCATGTTATATATGTTGATATTATATATGCTAATTTTATTAATATTATTCCACATAATGGGATTTATTTTAGGTCTTTTGGCCAAAGAATTTATGTGGGTGATAATTGCCAAGAAAGTTTTGTTATTACATAGAGCAAAATCCCTTATTACAGTTACTTACTATGAAGGGTTTTTCAGCTGACACTTCTCCATTGCAATAATACAAAATAGTAAATCTTTAAAAATTTTTTTATACAGAAATCCGATTATCCAGATTTTTCAGAGTCATTGCTCTGTGAAGAAAACATTTTCCTTAAATTTGAAACTCCATCAGTTATCTATAGCTAATTGCCACCTTCCTACTTGTTTAAGTGCCTCAGGAGAGACACTAGCATGGAGAAGTCAATATATAGTTCAAAAAGGAAAGATACTAGTTTCTTCTGCCTAAAGTTTGTAGGATCTTCCTACTCGTCCCTTATCCATAAGAAATAGTAGACTCTAAGTCAAACCCAAATAGTGGACACAACCACAGTTAAGTTCTACTAGATATTGATGCAATGCTGAGTACTTAGAAAGCATCCTGTAAATACCTATCCCCTTGAATTGGGAATTAAACTAAGATGGAAAACAGGTAATAGTCCTCTTCAGGCATAACAAGAATTATAGAAAATGAATTAATCTACTTCATGTTATACTCTGGAAATATAAAATTGACTGAAAATGGGGGAAATGATTGACAACATTATTTTATATAATTAGAAAAAAGTCTTCCAATTTTATGTTGGTTAGCTTAATATCTCAGTGATTTTTATACATTTTTATGAAATGATATCTTGTATAATATGACCCAAAATAATTATGTCACATGGACAGATCCAAAGTTAAAATTACTTTAAGATTTGCCACTCAACCTGATTATGGGTATTTTGGGTAAGATCTGTACAGGCTTTGGGATATAAAGATTGAAGAAAGTGGTTTCTGCTCTCTAGGGACTTATAATCTAAATGGAAAACTGCAACACATGCAAAACAGAAATAGAATACATGTTATGCTGGGATGAATACAAAGAAGATGATACAAAGAGAAGTTGAAAATAGATGCTTGAATAAACATAAGGGGAGTTGAGAAGAAAGAGAATTGAAGGGTTGAGGAGGGCTAAGGAGCAGTTATTGGATTCTGGCAGACTATATTGAGAAAGTAGCACCAAGATGGGTCCATAAACAAAAGAAGGCTTTTACCAGGTCAACAAGGTATTTGGATTTTACTCAAGACTCAATATGGTACTACTTAAGGCTTTTACAATGGAGTGGCTTGGTCAGACCTACACATTAGGAAAATTACTCCGGCAGCAGTGGACAGATTGAATTAGAAAAGAAGATTGATTGGGAGCAAGGAGACCAATTAGGCAGATATGAAAATAGTCCAGGCAAGAGATGATGAGGTCTTGAAAAAGCTGGTAGTAAACTAGGGAGTAAGTAGAGAATAGATAAGAGAAGTGTTAAAAAATTTTCAATTAACAGTACTTGGCAAATGACTGTGTGTATGGAGTGGGGGAGGGACAAGGAGAAAAAGATTGAGACAACTTTGGGATTTTGAGCCCGGGACTAGGAAAACAGTAATGCCATCAATAGGAAGAAGAGAACTGGAAGGGGGTGTTTTTTTGTTTATTTTGGAGGAGGGGAAGAAGGGGCAGAGATGATTTTCAGCTTTGAATATACTGAATTTATGGTGATATAGAAAACACACAGAAATATTTAAGTGGCATTTATGAGTATGGTTCTGTAGGCAGCTGGGTGCCTCAGTGAGTTGAGTGCTGGGCCGCATTGGGAAGGCCTGAGTTCAAATTCAGCCTCAGACACTTATTAGATTTAGGACCTTGGACTAGTCATTTACTATCCCTCAGCCTCAGTTTCCTCCTCTGTAAAATGGGGTTAATAACAGCACCTATATCCCAGGGTTGTCGTGAGGATCAAATGAGATACTATTTGCAAAATTCTGTGCAAATTTGAATGTACTTTGTAAATGCTAGCCAGAAGTTATCCTGGTCTTCAGTCTTCCAATTTTATTGGTATCTTCAGTAAAGATACCATTTCAGAAGCCATATGCCAAAAGATAATAAATGATACCTTTAGAGTAGTTATTCTCAAATAAGAATAGAGATATATCAATGGAATTTAGGAAGAGGGACACATTTTGGAAGGAAGGAGAGAAAAGGAAGATGGAAAAGCATACAGTTTTATACAATAGAATGTTTTTTACAGGGAGAAAGGAGAAGAGACTATCTAAAAGGAGGGAGTAATGGGCTATATCAAATTCTGCTTTGGGATAATGGAGAAAGAGACTTAAAATGGTCTTCAGCTTTAGTGACTACTCACAATAGAATAAAATTCCATTATAATTGGATAATTGCTAAGTAAACCAGTAGTATATTTTGTCAACGTAATTTTATATGAGAGAGAGAAGTCTTCTATTTGTTCATTTTTAGCATAAATAAATTGGATCTTCCACTAAGGTTCTAATCAAATACCTCTTCCTAACAGGAAGGTGATTAGGAGCTTTTGAGGTCTATGTCAGGAGAGAACAAGCTCCAGAAGGCTTTTCCAAGCAGGAAAGTTTTCATGGAAGAGCCAGTGACAAACTGTACATTTGTACTCTGGCCACAAGCCTCACTAATGGAGAAGCTCATTTTCTAATGAACGGTGATTGTGGAATGCCTGTTTTTCAGCCGCGACACTTATGAAGGCTGCACTTAGTATAGTGCTTGGTACATAGGAAATATTTAATAAATGCTTTGGATAAATGTTAAATTTATTAAGGCTTTAGAGTGTATGTGAAGGTCATTGATGGCAAGACTACTCATATCAATAAAATCACAGATCCCTGAGGAATGAAAATAAAAGCTGGATTAACCAGATTTCGGTGATTTACATATGAGTTAGTGTTAGTGTCAGAACTAAATCATTATAAATACATCAATTTGGAGCTGGAAGACACCTTAGAAGCCATCTAACCCAATTACCTCCTTTTACAGATGAGGAAACTAAACCCCAGAAATATTAGTGGCTTGTCCAAGCTCCCACAAGTAAGGGGGAAAAGTTCTGAGTATTAAAATTTTATTATATTCATGACAACATGAAAACAAAATCCAAAACATTACAATGTGAAGCATATTGCAACTCATCCTTACTGGTCATCAAACTCAGGAACTTAATTCTCATCCTTTTCCCACCTCTTTCTTACTTAAATTGAATTTCTTTCAGCAGATTTGACTAGAAGATATTTTTATTATTTCTGTGGGTAGGCATATCTAATAGATATGTCTGTGCTTCAAAAGTTATTTTCATGGTACCCAGCAGAAGGTATCTAAAAGCCAGATATGCAATGGATATACCAAGGTAAGTATTTTTGGTGAGCCTATCAGGACGAACATAGATGCCATGTTATCTGTTTTACTAGATTGTTTCAAGTAATAATAATTAACACGTGCCTTGACAAACCCGAGCAACAACAATTATCTTGTTCCACAGAAAACTGACATCATAGGTATTCCATAGGTGTTCCAAACAATGGCCCCTAAAATTTAAGTAACATAAGTAGTTCTTATAAAGTAAGGATTGATTTTGACTTCTCTCAAGAAGATAATATTTTAGTCATTGTTGTCTTCCTTTCATTATACATTTAACACTTTCATGTCTCACCCCAAGTCTACTTTCAATCTGGTGCTTTTGGTTTCCATTCTCAGGCTAATAAAGAGAGAATAATTCAGTGCTGTAATAAAAGAAAGATGGCAGCAATATTTAGTCTAATTGTGGGATTGGTGGGAATTTTTGGTCATGAAGATATCCAAGACAACTTGGTGACTGTATGACTCTGAGGATAAAGTAACTGCCTTGTTTCACAGTCAACTCTTTAAGATCCTAAGTTACAGAGCAGATGCAGACCTATATAGATAGGAGCTTTTTCCCTGGGAGTTTACTATGTCAATAAAATCTCAGGTCCACCTCCCATCTGCCTCTGTCACTTTTTTTTTTTGCCTTTTGGAGAGGGGAAGGCAAGGCAATTAAGGTTAAGTGACTTGCCTAAGGTCACACAGCTAGTAACTTGTCTGTATTTGAACTCAGGTCCTCCTGACTCCAGGGCTGGTGCTCTATTCACTGTGCCACCTAGCTGCCCCCATATTTTTTAAAAAGCTGTACAACTACGTGTTTTCAGGGTACTACCATTCCTAATAGAAAACTGTGTTTAAAAGAATCTGATAGTTTTATTATTAACATAAAATAAATTTTTTTAGAATTTTTCTAAAATTCCATTAAAAGTTGAGTGCTGCCTTTGAATATTTTATGATACTTTCTCTATTTTAGATATGACATTTGTACCTATTGTCATATTTTGCTCACTATTTTTCCTTATAAAGTTAGTTATATTCATGCTTTTAAAATGTTTATATCATTGAGTAAATTTACCTTATGCCCAATAATTTCTTCTATATGTCAATACATAAAAAGTACTTCACCTCCACAACTATTTTAGAGATTTTCTCAGAATATTGACAAAGATGAAATTCTAGATAATCTACCAAAAGATCAATTATTTCATCAGTGTTCTAGTTCTTCTACAACCTTAGATGATAACCTTTGTATACTTTACCAAGTTATTTCCTAAGTTATTGTGGCCAAGATAATTCATCAACTGGTCCTCAGTCTTCTGGTGATAGGGCCATCTTAAATTAGTCAGGCAGGTGCTAAGGTGACAAGCATGTAGATAATTTCTGTTGTGTCATTCTCTGGCTCAAAAATCACAAAAAGCTTCCCATGAACTGTGGACTTACATCCAAATAGATTATTCAAGTATTCAAAAACATCTAGAATTTGGCCTTAGCTTACCTGGATGGCTTCATTCGCTTACAACCTGGCAACATGTAACCCTGTTCCACCTTTATCATTTTTACCTTCTCTGCAGTGCTGCATTTCTTTAACATTTTGCTCAAGCTGTTTCTTCCCCAGCCTCTTTATGAAATGTCTTCTTTGTTTCTACATACCCAAAAAGTATTCATCCTCAAAGACCAAGCTTAAGTTCAACATCTTTCATCACTTCTTCCTTAGCAGCCCTAGTTCACTTGAATCTTTCCTGTTTTTGACCTTCCATAGCACTCACTATAGAACATATCTTTTTTTGTGCCTTGTTTTTTGGTGGTGGTGGGGAGGGCAGTTGGGGTTAAGTGACTTGCCCAAGGTCACATGGCTAGTTTTTGTGTTAAGTGTCTGAGGCTGAATTTGAACTCAGGTCCTCCTGACTCCAGGGCTGGTGCTCTATTCATCGTGTCACCTAGAACATATCTTAGTACTTGATTATATTATGTCTTGTGTTTGCCTTTAATGGTAAGTTTCTTGTGGTCAGGGGTCATGTCCTGCCTTTACACATTCTGTTTTCTTGCCTAGATATTTTTCCCTGCCTTAATCTCCTCTGAATTTTCATGAAAATTAATTGTGAATATGATACCAATAAGACAAACTTTTAACCCCTTTCATTTTGAATACCTACATTTCAACATAATGAATTTCTCAACTTTTTGTAGGATTATAGATTTAGAGCTAGAAAACACCATGGGAGCCAAATCCATCTCTCATATTTTATAGATGAAGACTCATGTTCTAAGAAGCAGTGACTTGTGTGAGATCACACACCTAGTAGTGTCTGAGGTAATATTTGAACCAAGGTCTTTTTGATTCCAAGTCTAGCACTCTAAACATTGTATCATGATGTCAGCAGTCCCTTCCATATCTTAAGTTGTATCAATATGATTTAGCAACAATACACAAATATGGAGGTAAGCAGGAAAGATAGTTTTCTTACTTTTTTATTTGTTTCTTATTACATTCAGAATAAAGAACTATTTTTAACTTATTAACTAAGCTAATAGGATTATTATTAGCTATAGGATTCACTATGTAAAATAGTATTTTAAAGTTCCCTATCAGTGTGACAAGAATTGAATTTAGATTCATACCTCACAGTGCACATATATACCTCCTAATTCTTTACCTAATTCCCTTTCCCATCTCCATTTAAAAATTACTTTGTATTATTTTGGACATATTCCATATCTATTTGGATATGTTGGATATGATATGTCCATGTCTTTCTATCTTGTACACAAAGATAGTATAAAAGAATGATTTTCATATATACGAGGCCTATGAAATTCTAACAATGTTACCTTGTCAAAAAAAGGAAATAAAGTTAACTTTTGATGACCTGTTCTTTATGAAGCCATGTAGATTCTTTGCAATCATCTTTTCCATTTCTAAATGTTTGCATAACATCCTTTTAGTAATATGTCCAAGACTTTTGCCAGGAATCAAAATTAGAATCACTAGCTTATAGTTTGCAGAATCTATCCTCTTTTCTCTTTTTTAAAATCTGGGACAATATTCGCCATTTAGCATGAGACGGGTCTGTATTAGGTTCCACACAAAGTGGTTTAATTCCTGAATATTAAAAAAACCCTCCTTATAAAGGAGTCACCCCTAAAATATTTCCATGGTATAGATCCCATGAGTACTGCAAAATTGAGGGTATTATTTGTCAATAATTTAAATAATGCCCACTTACACATGGGATTCAGTCTATCAAATGAGAGATGGCTGAGCACTTTATTATTTATTAACACAATGGAACATTACTGTGATATAAGAAATTGTGAATATGATTAATACAGAACAGAAGGGAAATTAAATGAATTGAGGTAAAAGGGAGTAAGCAAAACCAACAAACAAAACTATAACATGAATCAATTGTCCTTTTTTCTTTTTTTCTTTTTAAACAAATGCTTTATTAACTTCTGGTTTACATCATTCATTTCCGCCAGATTTTGAGTTACAATTTTTTCCCCATTTTTCCCCTACCCACCACCCTAGAATAGCAGTCACACAAGATATCCCCTCAAACAATCTACTTTCTCCCATACCTTCTCCCATACCCCCTTCGACTTTTCCATTAGAGCAAAGTGAGTCTCTGTGCCCCAGTGCCTGCACAGCTTATCTCCCAATTACATACAAAAATAGTATAAATAATAGTATTCATATTTGAAACATTTAATTTTAAAACCTCGAATTTCAGATCCATTCCCTTCCTCCCTTGTCACCCATTCCCTTTGGGAAGATAAGTAATTCAGTATGTGTTGTACATGTATAGCTGTGCAAAACATTACCATAGTAGATATATATAAAAGGTTGCTTATAATTCCCTCGCACCCATCCCACCCTCCACCTGGTCCATTTCCTACTTTGATCCTGTCCCTCTTCGAAAGTGGGTACTTCCAACGTCCCCTCCCCCCAGAATGCCCTCCCCTCCATCATCCCCCCTCTCATCCCCCTTCCCCCTACTCTCCAGCAGGGTGAGATATCCCATTTAGTATGTATGTCATTCTCTCCCTGAGCCAAACTCAATGAGAATATGGTTTTGCCTTTTTGTCTTCCTGTTCTACCCCTCCCCTGCAGCCACTTCCCCTTGCTTCTTCTGCATGAGATAGTTTACCCTGCCCTGTCTCTCCCCATCTCCTCTTGCCACTTTCCTCTCTCACCTCATAATTTCACCCCTTAAGCATCATCCCTTCCTAACAAATTCAAGCTATGCCCTCTATCCATGTATAACTGTAAACATATATATACACATTCACATATGTATTCATATGACCACACACCCTTCTTCCATTATTTTCATACTGAGAAAGATTTCATCAGTCACTGTTATTGTTTTTCCATATAGGAATGTAAATAGTTCAACTTTGATAAGTTCCTTTTGATTTCTTTTCCCTGATTACCTTCTCAGGCATCTCTTGCTTCTTGTGTCTGGATGTCAAATTTTCTATTCAGCCCTGGTTTTTTCCTCAAGAATGCTTGAAAGTCCTCTATTCCACTGAATGACCATATTTTCCCCTGAAACCAAATACTCAGTTTTGCTGGGTAGGTGACCCTTGGCTTCAATCCCAGCTCTTTTGCCCTCTGGATTATCATATTCCATGCCCTTTGATCCCTCAGTGTAGAAGCTGCCAGGTGCTGGGCTATTCTGATTGTGTTTCCACAATATTGAAATTGTTTCTTCCTGGCTGCTTGTAGTATTTTCTCCTTGATCTGGGGATTCTGGAACCTGGCCATAATATTCCTGGGAGTTTTCTTTTTGGGATCTTTTTCAGGAGGTGATCTGTGGATTCTTTCAACCTCTATTTTGCCCTCTGGGTCTAAAACATCAGGGCAATTTTCCTTGAGAATTTCTTGAAGGGTGATTTCTAGGTTCTTTCTTTGATCATGGCTTTCAGGTAGTCCAATAATTTTTAAATTCTCTCTCCTGGATCTATTTTCCAGGTCAGTGCTTTTTCCCATGAGATAATTCACATTGCCTTCTATTCTTTCATTTGTTTTGATCTACTTAACAGCATCTTGATTTCTCATAAAGTTATTAGCTTCCATTTGCTCCAGTCTAACTCTGAAGGAATGAATCTCCTCAGTGAACTTTTGAGATTCTTTTTCCATCTGGCAAATTTGGCTTTTTAAGGCATTCTTCTCCTCATTGCCCTTTTGGGCCTCCTTTGCCAGTCTACTTGGTAAGGTGTTATTTTCCTCAGTCAGGCTGTTTACCCTCATTTCATACTTTTTCCTGCATCCTTCTCATTTCTCTTCCCAATTTTTCCTCCACTTCTCTTATTTGATTTTTAAAGTCCTTCTTAAGGTCCTCTATGGCCTGCAACCCGCTCATATTGTCCTTTGGGGCTTTTGGAGCAGGATTTCTGACCTCACAGCCTTCGTCCCATTCTATGGTTCGATCCTCTTTGTTCCCAAAGTAGGAGTCTAAGGTTGCATTTTTCTGTTTAATTTGTTTCCTTTGCCTTGTCATGTTGCTACTTAGTTACTTGACTTTTGGGCTTTTTGCCACAGTAGGACTCTTCCACCAGACAGGGGAGCTTCTGTCCAAAATGTCGGGGTCTTCACAACTTCTGGTTCTGGCAAGTTGGATTCCCACCCCAGACCTCCCCCCCACCAGATCACAATCCAGATCCAAGCAGGTTAAAGCAAGAGCTATTAACCCCCAAAACTGATCACTGCATCTCCCTACAGTTCGCAGGCCAGGGGCTAGAGTCTCCACTGAAACTGCAAAATGGCGTGTCTCCTGAGCGGCTTCTATCCCCCAGGGGAGGAAGCAGACACGTTTCCCAAATATTGGTCCCAAAGTCCACAGGGCACTAACCTCTCACTTTGTCCTAGGCATGTCTTTGTTGATAATTATGGAATCACCACAGCTGCTGGTGTTCTGGGGTCCCTCCAGCCAACTGCTGGCCTGGCCACCCTGGGGCTAAAACTGTGGCTCATGGGGGCCTGGGCTTGGCTCCCAGCGCACTGAGCTGTCAGTTCCATGCTGTTGGCTCCCAAAGCACTGCACAGGCCACTCCCTGCAGGGCTGCTGGGCTGTCCTCAGTGGGAGGTTAGCTTCTCTGTGGGTGCTGGTGCTGCAGAAGTTGTTCATATGGTTTGGAGGTGATCTGGGGGGAGAACACCTTGGACTTGCTGTTTCTGCTCTGCCATCTTGGCTCCGCCCCCAGGAGCCATCTCTAACATGAATTAATAATGGAAAAAAAATCATAAGCAACAACAACAGAAATCAAAATGGGCCAAGCTTGACCTCAAAGAGGGGATATTAGAAGGAAATTCCCTAGGAATGCTTTACATATGTAGAACAATACTGGTGTGGAATATTGCACATAATGCCTGACTTTTATAATGTATTATTAGTTTTTCTGAACTCTTATTTTCCTACTCTTTTAAAAATTTATTATAAAGGAGGGAGAAAGAAGGATAAATTTGGAAATCTGGTTGATATAAAACTAAATGATATCAATAAAATTTTAATTTTAAAAAGACATGGGCATCATTGTACTAATATGTAACTTGTAAAGTATCTGGTTGGGAAATGCTATTGTGGGGAAGTAAATGTCAAGGCTGCTCATATTTCTTAGGCTGGTTTTGGACATTGCATTGGGACATTATTTTCTAGCTTAATTAAGACTGAAGGAGGATAAAAATTTTCAACAGAAGATGGCAACCTATGAAACACTTTGGTTATTCATTATAGCATCATCTTCATTATGTGTTCAGACTGATATCACATCTTTAGGTATATTGACTGTAGGGTGAACTATATAGTTGAATAGTGCCAATAATGAATCCTCATATTGTAGTTAAACTTGTGCCTAAAAGTACCGAGGTGAAATGGATAGAACGGACTTAGACTAGGAAGGTACTTTATAAATGATCTAATTCAACCTCTAATTAAACTAATGAGTTTAAATGATATGTTAAAGGTCATATAGCAAGCATCAAAATTGGTATTTGAAACCACATCTTTTGGCTCTAGAACCATGGTTCTTTCTATCAAACCATGATGCCTCTGCAACCGATAATCTTAAAACATAGGTCTGGAATCAGAGGGCTACGAACGAGCTACCACCTTTGAGACTTATTTGACTGTGTGTCATTGGGCAAGTCATAACCTCCCTGGGTCTCAGTTTCTTTATATGTAGAACGAAGATACATTGGAATATATGGTCTATCAGGACTCTTCCAGACTTATTAAAATCTATAACCTGCTCATCAGGTTATAGATCAGGTAGATCAGTAGAACCATATGTATATATAAAGGATGCAAATCAGGAATACATTTGACAAATAGGGAAATAAATATGATTCTAATTATTATTTAGACTGAAATTTCATTTTGAATCAAATATATTTAATATGGCTACTATTCTTGAATCATTTATCTATGATTATATCTTTTAAAATGTCAAATTCTATTCAAAGAAGTGAATTTAATATACAACAACATAGACAAAAATGGAGTGTCATAGTTGTAATAAAATAGTAATAATCACTCTCAAACACCTAACTTTAATACTGGGCTGAATGTAAGTCTAATTTAATTTCATTTAATGCTTCATTGCATCTTTCTCTAAATTTCCAATTTTCTTAAACTTATTTTGGAAGTTTGAATTGAATTTAAAACCACTATCTAATAAATTAGAATTTATTGTGGGAGTATTCTTGGTTTTGAGGAGAAAAGGTGTGGGGAAGGTAATGAAATATCTTTAAGGCCTCATGTTAAAAGGAGTATAAACATGGAGTCATTTGGAAGAAGATTATGTCAAATGGTGTTATGTCTTAAGATAATTATGGAGAATTATACAGCATATTCTTTTGAGAATTTTCAAGGGATCACTTTCAGAAATGCTACAGCTTTTTGAAAAATTACCTTTAAAGTCATCAGTGGAGCTTTATATTTTCTATGGCTTTTATTTTAGTCCTGAATGAAAATACTGGCAATACAGACGTTTTTTTTCTTCTGTATTGATGGTTTGGTTTTCAGTACAATAATGGAACTCATGATTCATTAAAAAAATAATCCTGAGATCATAGGCTATTTTCTTATCTAGGATTATCCTGGCATGACACATATTTTCACTTTTTATGAAAAATATTATTTAAATGAGCTGGTATGAGTTACTAGACTAAGCTCATTCTGTGACCCATTTGACCCCACACTGAAAGCTTTCAGTTACCTAGAGACTGTGCATAGCTTGGCTGAGTTTCTGTTCATTAGTCTGCTCAAATACAATTTTAAAGTCTCATGAAAGGTTGCTTTAAAGGGTCAGTTTGAAACTGGGAAGTACTTAAAAAAAACAACTGAGGTTTCAAGTCTAGAAAATAAACAGGGAAAGCTAGTGTGTGTGTGTGTGTGTGTGTGTGTGTGTGTGTGTGTGTGTGTGTGTGTGTGTTTAAACTACTATTTAAATGGTACTAATTGACTAAGGCTCCTGGTAGCTCTTGGTCCAAAGAGACAAGAGTGATGAATGTTCTAGTGACTACTCTAGCAGCAGTAATTAACAATAATTGGTGAGTCATAACACTCTGCTGCTAGAAATCAAAGAGTGGCTTAGCTATTAAGTGGCAGTAGAATTAATAGGCTATTTAGGCATTTGTAGAATAAGAAAAACCTCTTTTATTTTTAGCAGTTAATTTAACTTCAAAATATTGACTTAAATTTGATATAATTTTATGTATTTTGCCATGAGACTAATGGTACAGATTTTCAAAAGTAGTTTAACTCAGGTAATTGCAGGAAGAGGAAGAAATACTTATTAAGAGAGAGTACAGTGATAAGACATTAGAAAAGTTATTGATATATTTGAATAAAATTGAAGGTACATATAATTTCCGTTGAGGAGACTGTTTAGATTCCAGAAATAATTCCCTAGAGGGTCAAAGAGTAGATAAATTTTATAAAGGCTATCTTGATATTCATAAAATGTTTGGCTGTCCCAAAAGGTGTTGACCAACTCAAATTCATGCTTTACCAACTATGTGTTGGAGGAAGGGGGAAAGTGGAATCAATACCATGTCAGATAAAGATCAGTTGAAGAAAGGATGGCATATTCTGTGCTTAAGAGGCACACGATAACTATCTTCATGTATTTGAAAAGCTGTCATAGGGAAGAAAGATTTGTTTTACTTGGTCCCAGAAGGCAGAAATAAGATATGTGTGTATACATGTCATAGAGGTAGATTTTAACTCTTTAACAATTAGAGCTATTCAGAAGCGGCACAGACTGTCTTAACAGGCTGTAAATTCTCTACCTGTGGCAGTCTTTAAGCAGGAGCTAGGTGATTCTTTCTTGGAGATTTTATAGAAGTGACTCCTACTTAGGTAAGATTGAACTTGACAAGCTCTGAGGTTCCTTCCAACTTGAATTTTTAACTATGTCACCTAAGTTGTTAATAATTTAGACTGATGATTTTTAAGCACAACCCCTCTTCCACTTTGTCCCTGCTGAAATTCTGAGAGTAATCTTTTACTATCTTTTAGAGTATTTTCTATTAACAGTGGTTGCTATTTAAAATCTTATAGATGTGATGCTTAATCTTTCTTCTGCCAGCCCTAATATGGACTGAAATTTGAATTTGACCATGCTTTATAATGTGTCAGCTTTCCTTATCACAAGATGGAATATATCTTAGTGTTTATCTATGGAGTCCATAGGTAAGCACTCATTTTGCATTGTAGCCTCATCTTACCTTTAGGAAAGCAATATATTATCAATCAGAATTTCATACCTAGATTAAGAATTGCCATGATTATGCTCATTTACAATTAGAATATAGTTATGAATGAGATTATATGAATTTTTGCGCAGATAACTGGTCATAGGATCGTTGGACCCTAGACTTAGAAGTGAGAGGCTTTCTAGTAATCACCTTTTCAAAGTCCTCATTTTACATCTATGTTGGTTTTGTATCATCCTGCTAAATTCTAGGCTCCTTGAGGGTCTTACAGAAATTTTGTATCTCAGAGGGGATATGATAGAAGGGAGGGCAAATTGAGGGAGAGGGTAGTTAGAAGCAAACACTTTTGAAAAGGGACAGGGTCAAAGGAGAAAAATGGGGGGTGGGATAGGATGAAGGGAAATATAGTTGTCTTTCACAATATGAGTACTATGGAAACGTTTTGCATTAATATACATCTGTGACCGATATAGAATTGCTTGTCTTCTCAGTAGGGGTGGGTGAGGAGGGGAGAAGGGAGAGAATCTGGAACTCAAAATTTTAAAAACAAATGTTAAAAAATTGTTTTTTACATGTAACTGGGAAGATATATAGGGATAAGATATATAGGGAAGAGGGTAAAGAAATCCATCTTGTCCTACAAGAAAGTAAGGGGTGGGGGTGGGATATAAGTGAGGGCAGACCGGGGGAAGGGATATTCAGTATGCTTGCTATCTTGGGGTGGGGGGGTAGGAGAGAGATGGGGAGAAAATCTGTAACTCAAAATCTTTGGGAAATGAATATTGAAAACTAAAATAAATTTTAAAAAAAGAATGAGACTTTGTATCTCCCTATGTGTTTAAGGAGGACTAATACCTCTGGAATGAGGGCCTGCTGACTCTTTTTCAGGGCTGTTAATTCACCTTTGGTGTCCACATGGCATTCATCTCTCACCTGTGGCTTCAAGAAGCTATAGCATGCCCAGTGACCACACCCTGGTAAACTGTCTTGGCATATGGGCTGAACCAGGTTGAGAGTAACTGACAGGCTTCAAACCCATCAGTGAGCTGAGAGGTATCTACAAGCATGTGAAAACTTCTGTGGGTGGAATGGGTGATGAGAACAATTTATTCCATTTTGGCAGGCAGTGTGGAGAGCTTAGAGCTTGGTCAGACACTAAAAATGTAAAGGTCATCCACTATATCCTGGGCCACTGCCAGTCATCCTGACTTTTGTCTTGCTACTGGATGTTGATGACTCTAGAAGAGAGAATGAAGCTGATATCTGTGCAACTCACAAGTCAATATATCACTCTGTGATGTCATTGATCCTCTTCAAAAATGAAGGACGAACAACATCACCCTCAGCACTTAGAATGAATTCTGTACCCAGTAACTATTTAATAAATGTGTATTTCCTTGCTTTCAAAAGAGAAAGGATCACTAGTATTGAAGGGGAAATTGGATAAAATTCATAAAAAGAATGGAAAATGGCTTTAAAATTTCTTGACCCTTTTGTATTTTTTCAGTAAAAATTTAGGGGATCTGTTTCTGCTACTTAACTTTATAAAACCTCACTGTACTTAAAATAATATGTGCACAGGAACTGATTTTGAGTCAATACTGTATAGTGTAAAGCTTTAAAGATAGGGTGAATCAGTGGAAAGGCTTCTGGATTGAAAGAGTTGAGTTCAAATTTGACCTCTTCTATTTACCTATCCATGTAATTTTGAGCAAGTGACATAATCTTCTTGATTCTCAGTTTCCTCCTCTGAAACTGTTGGACTGCATGACTTCAGGGTGTTTTTTTTTTTTTTTCAGCTCTATAGTCTTGTGAATGTAAGACTTAGGACAAGGAGACACCTGGACATGAATCCTGCCTCTAACACTTAATGACTGTCACTTTGGGACCATTTATAAAATTATATAAATGATATCTGTGGGAATCTTAGTTTCCCTTTCTTTATATTCAGTCCTTAATCTAGAGCTCCAGTGGGCTCCATTAGGAAGTAGTCATTTTTTTTTTGTTGTTATATAAGGGATAGGAAAGACTCCCAGGAGGAAGTGAAAGTTCACAGATAAAATGCCTCAGTTGCTCTGAAGCCCTTTGAGATTTGGAATGTAAAGATGATGATGATGATAATAATAATAATAATAATAATAATAATAATAATAATAATAGCATTAGCGGCAGCTAGGTGGTACAGTGAATAGAGCACCAGCCCTGGAGTCAGGAGGACCTGAGTTCAAATCCGACCTCAGACACTTAACACAAAAACTAGCCGTGTGACCTTGGGCAAGTCATTTAACTCCAATTGCCCTCCAAAAAAAAGCAAAAAAAGAAATAATAGCAATAGCACTTGTATAGCACCTTAATGATTTCAAACGGCTTTATAAATACCATCTAATTTTATCCTCTACCTGAGAGGTAAATGATATTATTATCCATATGAGGAAAGTGGGACAAATATAGGTCAAGTGACTTACCTAGGGTCACATAGTAAATGTCCACAATCAAATCTGAACTCAGATCTTCCTGATTCTAGGCCTAGTGCTCTGTCCACTAGATCAGGGGTGGGGAACTTATTGCCCTAAGGCCACATGTGGTCTTCTAAATCCTTAAGTGTGACCCTTTGACTCAATCCGTTTTTACTCCTTGTTCTGTAAAATTTGAAATGTCAAAAAGGAACACTTAAGGATTTAGAAGGTCACATGTGACCTTGAGGCCACAGGTTCCTTATCCCTGCACTAGATCCTCTGGATATGATTAAAAGACAAAAAATAAGAAGTTCCAGGAATATAGCTCATTATTCAGGGCCTCCTTCAACCACGGAGGACCCAACTTCAAATGAATACCAGTAAAGTCCTATGGAATTTTGGCTCATCCAAGATAGCTACTCTCTGTTCCTTCTCCTGAACCTGAGAAGCTCCAGGGGAGGGGGGAGAACTCCAAACTATTGTTTTCTTCTCTTTGTTAAGCTTAAGTACGGTTCTTCCTTGATTGATAGTTTTCTATATATACATGTATATATATATATATATATATATATATATATATATATGTTTGTTTGTGTGTGTGTGTGTGTGTATGTGTGTGTGTGTGTTTGTGTATTGCATTCTATCTTCCTCCTTTGGAAAAGTTAATATGTTTATTTGTCTTATAAAAGTCTTCTATTGCCTTCAAGTGGCTGAATCACTTCTATAACAAATCAATCTGAATTTGTAATGACATATCATTTTCTAACTTTGAATGTGATGATTTACCCTTCCAATTTATCTTTTTTATAAGGCAATCTGCATTGAAAAGGCTGCATTGATTTTTGATAGGTTGTAAAAAAAGGTTATTTTGGGGGAGTTACAATTTATTAAAAAGCAAAATTCAGAGAAAAGAGTGGAACCACCATTTCTACAAAAGGAGGTGATTCATTTCAGGAGGCTGTTATCTGGTGAGGGGAATGCTTTCAAGTAAGAGATTGTTAATAGTTTTTTGTTTTTGTGTTTTTGAAATCAGAGCCTCTGCTACCTATCTTACTTGGGTATTGTGAACAAAAGGCTTTGCAAATCTTAAAAAACAGTCAATCAACTGTAAGAAATGAACCAAACTTCTGTTTCCACAAGAAAATATGTAATATGCCAGAAATCTTGTATTTTCTGGGGAAGTCTGAGAAACAAATGGATTAGAAATTAGAAATCTACCAGGATGTGGGTGCCTACTTATTAACATATCTAAAGGCCAGCAACTCCTTCCTTTCCCTTGAGATAAAATCCACAGCTTCAAAGACCAGAGAATAATTTCATTACTCTTCTTATATAAATGGTGAAGGAACCTTAAAACATTCTGGGTTTGGCCTTTTTATCAATTAAAGGAATTCCTTTAAATGAATTTAAAATAAGCCATTCTGTGAAGAAAATGAGGAATGTGGCCAAAGTGTAGACCCAAGTGGGGTGGGGGTTTAGTGAACCCTGAAGTATCTAGCCAATGGGGGGTGGGCAGGTGAGACATTCAAATTGGAAACAGTGCATAAAAAGGGTTGCATTTATCTGAACAAGGGTAGTAGCAGTAGTCCATTAGGAACTACCTGTTCATTCATTAAGGAATGAATGTAAAAATTAATAAAAACCTTTTCTGACTCCCCAAAGAGTGTTGTCCTTTTGGAGTGAGCATGTTTCTTACACAACTGAAAAGTATTTGTAAAACACATACTGCAAGCTAAGCCTTGTGGTAAAAATACAAAGACTGAACCAATCCTTATTCTGGAGTAGCTCGTATTTTAACAGAATGAACTATATAAATATGTGTTGTTAATGACAGTGTTACTATTCTGCAACAATCATTTGGGAATGTTCTGACTTCAGGAATAGGAAGTACACACTGAACGGGGATTTGGAAAATGCAATACCCTTTGTCAGATTACGTGTCTCAATTTTTGGCTCAGAAAATATTTAGATATAATGATGGTCTTGTGGTTCAGGCAGGACAAACTTGAGCAGGCAAAATTGCTAATGAGGCATACTTTGTTTATCACCTTTTCTCCTATAATGATGACTTGCCTCACACACATTGGTGGTCTGTGTCTTGCTGTTCCTCCCATGGCCACCCAGTACTCAAATCTATGGAATTCATCTCAGTCCTTCATTCACTTCATTCACATTGCCCTATATGCAGCAGTTATGTCCAACTCACCTTTATCAAAATTTATTTGTCTGGGATCCTTTCCCTGGGTTGTGATCTCTGGTTTCCAAGGTGACAGTTAATCTGATCCATTGCAGTGTGTTTGGAAGCTGTTGGCTGAAGAAATTACTATTATTTTTCACTTTAGCAGAGGTCCCTTCATAACATAAAATAACAGAACTCTTAAGAGTGACTCTCTTAATATCCGAGTTCATCAAGTCAGATCCTCTCATTTTTACAATGAAGAAAATGAAATCCAGAGATGTTATGGCTTGCGTACACTTACTCAGGTAGTAAACAAGAGAGGAAGATTTTAAACCTGGATTGTCTGCCTTCCAAGTCCAGTACCCTTTATACTGTACCACATTTCCTCAAAGTCAATTAAGTTCTGATTTCAAATCTCTCTAATACTAGCTTTGTGACTGTTGACTAGACACTCAATCTCCCTGAACTTCATCTACAAAATTAGTTTTCTTACCTCATCAAGTTGTTGTGAGCCTCAGTAGTTTAATATATAATAATAATAGTACACATAATAGTAATATATAATAATAATAATGGTAATAATATAATAGTGGTAGTGATAGGATTAATATAGTAGTAGTAGTAATATAATAATAGTAATATATACACATACGACCTCACAGAGTTGTAAGATAAGACCCAAACAAGATAATCTGTAGAAAGTACTTTGCAAAATTTAAATTGCTACATGAAAATCAGTTATTACTTTTGGAAAGTTTCTAGATCCTAAAGTTGAAGAGCAAATCAGAATCCAGTTAACAAAATGAGGGCTTCCATGTGATAATAGAGTAATTAACAATGTGGCATAGTAATTGATAAATATTAAGTAAGGAAGCAAACCACATGTCTTACCTTTTATAATAATCTAGTATATTTGATATTTTTAATAAAAAGAGTAGCATTTACTATAATTTCATTAATTGAATAAAGCATGTATGAAACTGAGAGATATGTGTTGTTGGGCATTATTTGCACATTTATTCCTTTTTCTGTAGTAACTTTATTCCAGTGGGTCATGAATTGGAGTTGGAAATGACTTAGCCAGAAATTCTGTGTGAATTCAGGCATGAGTTCTGATGGACAACCTTGCTAGTCTTTTTCTACCCTACTCTTTTGGTCTTTCTTTTTCAAAATCACACTTCTTTTTTTATCTCCACATTTGCTTAAAAAAATGCTTTAAAAAACCCAGCAAGAAACAGGCTTCTATCTTAACTATTTTCTTTTCTTTCTGGGAAGAGAATATTTTCACCTGAAGGTGAATGCCAATGAACATTTATGTGATTATTCCATTACATAGAAAATAATATTTCTACCTGCAGAGATAGATCTTTTAACAACCCCGGGACAGACTGTTTTCCTTAATTACTGACTTCTCTACCGTGACATCTTGTGCCCTGGGTCAATAATTTTAGATACCCAGGATGATGAAAGACTTTTCTAATGAGATGTGCCCACTCTCAAACTGCAGGTATAAATATGCTTTTTGTTATCTAGACCATGGGATTTTTAACCACCTTCTTCCATCCAGTGTTTTGCAAAGCTTTAAAAATCTTTTCTGTGCCCCAGCTTTACTCTGAAACTGACACTCAGCCCTAAAAGGATAGATAACCCTCTGTGGCCATTTGGAATAACCAGTCAGTCAGGTTTTATGATAAGCAAACAAATTAGAGACTGTCCTTTTTTTTTCTTTTGGTCTGACATTATGTTGAGGTCAGGTTTTTTTTAAGGTAATCTGCCCACCATATGCCTATTTTCCCATCCAATTAGTGATATGAAATGTTCAGGATATTTTTTTTAATTGGGAATGGAGACAAAATGAATACTTGCATCTCTTACTATCTCTAGTCACTTAAATATCCTGAATTGTTGTGTTTTTAATAGAAATAATTTTTAAAGATCTTTAAAAAATGAGAGATAATGAGCCCATGCTTTCTTTATATGTAGGTGTCTAATTGTATGTCAGGCATAACTAGAGAATGGTTCTATTTCTTTTCATACCTGTTGGGTAAAATTGATGCTTGGCAGCTGCTGTTTCCTCTTATTTTGGTTATACTTTCTCTTCATAGTTGGAACACATAGAAATGATGAGCTTCAAGGGTCATGCCCCACTCCCCACCTCTACCAACCCCTCATTTTAGACTATCCTGAAAGAACCCGGGCAATTTCTTACAGTCTCATTCTCATTCTTCTCTCAGTAGAGTGAAACACAAAACTTTTTTTTTTTTGTAATGTTAAGCAGACTCAGGTTTGGGAGTATAATTTCTAACTGGGAAAAGGAATAGATTTTGCTTTCTTTACAAGGCAAATTTCTCTCTTTCTGCTTTTAAGCATGTCTGCTTCTAACAAATGTATGCCCATTAATTAGGTACAGAGTAATTGTGTTACAAATATGAGATGAGAATATTTTTTTAACTGATGGTATTTGGAGGTACTGGACTATTAAAAATCACCTGGATATTGAAAATAGGAGTTTAATGCTGGGTTGTACTTTAGAAGTCACCTAGTACAACTTTCTTATTTTAAATATGAGGAGAATTAGACCCAGATAAGTGAAGTGACCATGACCAGTGCTGACAGGTAGTAATTGACAGAAATGGTCCTCATGGTACAAATCTGCTATAATGTTTCCTTGCACATTATCAGGCATTCAGTAAATACCTATTTTGCTGGTTACCAACAGATGTCAAATAACCTGAAAGCCATCTCTTTTAATAAAAGATACCTATATTGGTCTGGGAATACTAAGAGACTTTATCACTAAATTGGCAGAGTAAGGCAGATCAGATATTTAGTGGCATATCATGATTTTCTTTTTTTGTGGTGTTTGCCTTTGTTATTGGGCAGGAGTTCCTTCTCTAACAACAATGTGGAGGAATTAACAAGGGAAATTTCTCTCTTGAATCTTTTTCTCACTTGTGGAGAAACTTAGTAAATAAAGACACAGGAAGTCGATTTAGATCTAGATTTAGATCTCTTCTAGATCCACCTGAAGTTCAAAATTTGATCGATTTAATTGAAGAAATGAGATGACTTTCTCAGGCTAAAGGGAGATTCATCTAAGTCTCTTAAAGAAAATGATCATTCAATAAACATATTTACTAAGTGCCTATTATGGGCTAAGACCTGGGGCTACAAAGGCAAAAAATGAAAGAATACTTACCCTGTAGGAGATTAAATTCTATCGGGGAGACACAGATATAGACAACTAAATTCAAATTAAAAAATAACTTGGAAACTCTCTCTTGTTATAGAAGGTTTCTATATTCTACAACAAAGGGGACCGTTCATACTTACTCCTTGCCTTTGCTACATTAATGTACCATTTCGATTTATGGTTATATATGTCTGAGAAAATAATTATAGATAGAATTTATGTCTTCTGAGACTTAATAAGCAATTCTTCTTGGTGATATTTGTTTTCTGAAGGATTATTGCATACATGAAGTTTTTTCAAATTAAAAAAATAGTGGTTTGCCTCTTTCAAGTAGAATGACTTAGCAGTAATAAGAAATATCTATATATTGTCCAAAGGACACTTTCACCTCTACTTATTAAACTTATTCAATTTCTTATCTTTTCATAAGTTCTGAAATAAATGGCATAGAATCATTAGTGAGACCTATAATATGTATTCACAAGTCACTCAGGCTTTAGTAGTTACATACATTTTTAAATTTAAAACATTAGACAATTCATCATGTGGTAGCTGAAAAAAGTATTTAATTGCAAGTTAAAATAATCATTATCTGTAATATTCAGAAAGCAGGTTTAATAGTAGTCATAGAGACATGAAAAAACTTCAGTTTCATTACACTGGAAAGTCTTAAGGGGGAAAGAATATTCTAATTGAGGGTAGCTTGAAACTCATTTGTAGCATGGATACATGAGCTATAAATTTAAAATAGCATGCCCATTTTTAGGGCAAGCCCTTGGCTAGGAAAAGTTATTAGTTGGTCGAGTTAATATATGGACAATACTTTATAAACCTTAAAAGTACTGTATAAATGCCAGCTTTTATTATTACTATGAGCAAGTCTCAAGCTGAAAGCTTTCAGAAGCTTATTTTTCTGAATCTGGAAGAGATTGTTGCTGAAATATTAGACATGTCCTGCCTTTGTTTAGTTATGGCTAGGTAAGTTTATAAATTAAATGAAAGGAATCACCCAACATCCATGCCTGTGGATATTTTAGAACAATCTTCAGGAAAATCTTTCTAAGTTATATCTTTCTTTTAAAGATGAGCCTTTGCCTGCCATATGCACAGTTTTCTGCATGTGCCTTGGTTATTTCAATAAATCTATGATTTCTTCCATGTAGGTATAATCAAGGATGGAACAGTTTACATTCTATGCCTTCTTACCTTCTGATCCTGGATAGCTCTTATTTTTATCTTCCCATTAATAATTTATGCATGGACGAGGCTAGGTGGTACAGTGAATAGGGCACTGGCCCTGGAGTCAGGAGGACCTGAGTTCAAATCCAGCCTCAGACATTTAACACAAAAAACTAGCCATGTGATATTGGGCAAGTCACTTAGTCCCAGTTGACCTACCTTTTCCCCTCCAAAAAGCAAAAGAACAACAACAACAAAAAAATTCATTCGTGGGGAGGGAGACCATGCATGCTCTTGATATTGTGTGGATACCAGTTGAACAAGTGAGTTGCCTGCTGGTTGTTCCTCATTTTTACTGCTGGTTGTTCCTCATTTTTACGATATGATGAGCCCACCTTCTTTCCTTTTTTTAAAAAAATTCATTTTAATAATTTTGAATTCCAAATTATTTCCTTCCTTGTAGCCTCTTTTCCACCCATGGAGAAGGCAAGTAATATGATATCCATTAAACATGTAAAGTCATGCAAAACATTTCTATATTAGCCATGTTGAAAAAAAAAAGGAAAAATGGAGAAAGTGAAAAACAATATACTTTGATATGCACTCAGAGTTCATCACTTCTGTCTCTGGAAGTGGGTAGTATTTTTCTTCATGTGTCCTTTGAAATTGTTGTAGATCACTGTATTTATCAGAATACCTAATTCTTTCACAGTTAATCTTCATTACCATATTACTGTTAATGTGTGCAACCTTCTCCTAGTTCTGCTCATTTCAGTTTGTATCAGTTCATATAAAATTTTCTAGGTTTTTCTTAACTTGTCTCCCTCATCCTTTCTCATAGCATTTTGGTTTTCCTTCACAATCGTATGCCACAACTTGTTCAGTCATATCTACCTTCTTTTCTGATCATACATCTCTGGTGGTCATTTCTACAAAATTCTAGATTTGTAACGCATGACAGCCAACTCATATAAAGTTCAAGTCATTCCATTGCAAACTGTACATTATTTTGGAGATTTTGGTATATCATGACTATATGACATCACTGGAAAAATGTAAAAGACTGTTGGTCCAGACTTGAATAGAAAAATGAGGGTTGGGATGGATCCCATTTGGGAAAAATGGCTTAGTGTTTTTAATCAATGGTGTCAAACTCAAATAGAAATGGATCCCTACAGGCTACGTATGTCTTAGAAAAGCACAAATTAACATTATCTATATTGTACTGTATTTTTATCTATTTTGTTAGACAAGTCCCAATTGCATCTAATTTGGTTCTGGTGGCACTGGCACTAGAAGCCATGAGTTTGACACACCTTTCATTTTTTTAAAATAATACTTTAGGTTTTTTTTTGTTGTTGTTGTTTCAGAAATCAAGACCCATATTTTGTTTAACAACAAAATTTTGCTTATTTCAGTGCATTGAAATAAAAGCTAGCAACTTTCTATTTCAGTCCTGGAGTTGTTATAGCTCTTAGAGCTATAAGGGACCTTAGGGCTTCTAGTGAAAATCTTCTTTTTGTAGATAAGCAAATGAAGGATTAAAGAGGCTTAGTGACTCTAATAGCTAGTTACTGAAAGTGCTTTTTGGGTGGGAAAATAAATTTCTTTCAATTATTAGCTTAGTACCATCAATTATACATGTGTGTGTATGTATATGCATATACATATGTGCATATACATACACACACAGATATATGTTTTTTTAAGGGGTGAAGGCAGGGCAGTTGGGGTTAAGTGACTTATCCAAGGCCACACAGCTAGTAAGTGTGTCAAGTGTCTGAGGCCAATTTTGAACTCAGGTTCTCCTGACTCCAGGGCTGGTGCTCTATTTACTGCGCCACCTAGCTGCTCCCATCGATTATATTTTAAAGATGATTACAAAAGTGCATTAAGTTTGAAGACAGACTACTCAGCTTCAAGTCAGAACTCTGTTGCTACTATCTATGTGATCTTAGGCAAATATCACTCTCTGTATAGATGTCAAAGGTGAGAATATGGGGTTTGGAGGGTGTGATTTCCAATGTTGTCCTTTCCAGTTCCAAATCTACGATACTACAGGTTCCTTTGTTGCTATCCCCACCGTGGTAGCATAAGTCCCCATTAACACTTTTCTTCACTTCCCAATATTATATTAGAACTTCTCACCTGTCCACTTTCCCCCTCTAATTCATTTCTTCATGCCATAGCATTAAAGTATTAAATAAATAATTTGAACAAAACTTTTATTAAGCATGAAATACATATAAAGCACTATAATAGTCGCTGGGGATATAGAGATGAAGAAAGAGATAGATTTCCTGGGTTAATAGAGCTTTTTGATGGGGTTTGATGGGTACATACTTGGCTTTAGAATCACCTGTGATCTGTCACTTACTTGCTCTGTGACCTTGGCCAGTTACTTAACTGCTCTGGACTTCACTGTGCCTGTCAATGAAGTGAATGATCTGGACTAGATGACCTCAGAGTCCCCTTCAAGATCCAAGTCTTTAATCGTAAGGTTGTTATCCAAAAGGCTATGGGTAAGAAGGCTTCTGTTCTGGATTTCTCTTATTCAGCATATCTAGTCTAGATGTTTCCTAGTATTTAGCACAACCTCTGTATATATTAGTCACTCAATGTTTGCTTTATTGGCTATTGCATTCTTTTATTTTTTAATTTAATTAGTTAATTTACTTTTAGTTTACAACAATAAGTTCCACAATCCCTTGAGTTCCAAATTTTCTTCCCCTACTTCTCCTCCCCCTCACCTCTATGGCGGCATGCAATCCAATATAGGTTCTACAAATACATTCCCATTAAACATTAGTCAAGTTGTAAAGGATTATAACCAATAGAATGAACAAGAAAAAAGGAACAAAACAAAAGCGAGAGAGAGAGAGAGAGAGAGAGAGAGAGAGAGAGAGAGAGAGAGAGAGAGAGAGAGAGAGTAGTTTGCTTCAATCTATACTCAGACTCCACAAATTTTCCTCTGGATGTGGATAACCTTTCCATCATGAGTCCTTTGGAGCTGTCTTGTAACCTTGCATTGCTAAGCTGAGCCTAGTTTATCAGTGTCAGTCATCACAAATACGACATGTCTGTAATTGTGTACAATGTTCTCCTGGTTCTGCTCCTCTCACTTAGCATCAGTTTATTTGTCTCTCCAGGTTATTATGAAGGTGGTCTGCTCCTCATTTCTTATAGCACAATAGTATTCCATTACATTCATATACCAAAACTTGTTTAGCCATTCCCCAATTGATGGGCATTCCCTTGATTTTTAATTTTTTGCCACCACAAAAAGAACTGCTATAGATATTTTTGTACATATGAGTCCTTTTCTTGTACATATGAGTCCTTTTCTTGTACGATCTCTTTTGGATACAGCCCTAGAAGTGATATTGCTGGGTCAAAGGGTATACACATTTTTGTAGCCCTTTGGGCATAGTTCCAAATTGTTCTCCAGAATGGTTGGATCAGTTTACAACTCTACCCACTATGCATTAGTGTTCCAATTTTCCCGCATCTTCTCCAGCATTTGTCATTTTTCTGTTTTGTCATGTTAACCAATCTAACTGGTGAGAAGTGGTACCTCAGAGTTGTTTTGATTTGCATTTCTCTAATCCATAGTGATTTAGAGCATTTTTTCATATGATTATAGATAATTTCTATATATATTCTATATTTCTTTAATTTCTTCCTCTGAAAACTTTCTGTTCATATCTTTTGACCATTTGTCAATTGAGGAATATTATTTCATTTTTTAAAAATATATTTAAGCTGTTAATATAAGATAGATTGTCTTAGGGGCTATCATATTTTTTGGAGGACAGACTCCCTAAATGACCATGGTAAAAACCTTAATAGGAAACAAAGTATGCTAGAATGAAGTGAATAAGCATTTTTTTAAAAAGAATTGGTAAGGGCCAGCTAGGTGGCTCAGTGAATAGAGCATCGGCCCTGGAGTCAGGAGGACCGGAGTTCAATTCTGGCCTCAGACGCTTAACACAAAAACTAGCCATGTGACCTTGGGCAAGTCACTTAACCCCAATTGCCCTCCAAAAAAAAAACCAAACAAAAAAGAATTGGTAATAGAAATTTAAGGTATTTTTTTTTAGGTAAACCGAAAGTATCACCAACTTCTTATCTTTTTAATTAGCAGTTTATTTAAACACAGTTCTCAAAACAGTCAAGTAAATCAGACCTCCTTTAGTAAGCAAAAGGATCTCAAAATAGTTGTTGAAATTTAACAGTGCAGTCTTCAGTTCACTCATAAGATTGTTGGAAGTATTCCCTTCTCCTATCCTTTATGAAGGATTTTTAATTATAATTTAAAAATACAATATATATAATTTTATATATTTATATATTATAATATTTATGTGTTATGTTATATACATAAATTTATATATAATATAAAATTAATTTATACATTTTTATTTATAATCTAAAGTCAGAAAATCAAGATTATATTTGTGGTCAAATATTCTATTACTCATAGATACCTGAAAGCTCAACATTGCCACCCTCAGAACAGCCCTGTAAGATAGACAGGACTTCTTCAAGGTCTCCATTATACTATAACTATTTTCTTCACTTGCTATTTATTTATTGCATTCTTTTATAATGCAAGCTCAAGGACAGCTGGCCTACCATCCTGGATCTTACTAAATTGTCTCATAAATGATCCTGAATTTGTCACAATAATTTTCAGGAATCAAACAAGACTTATGTGCAGGCACTGTGCTAAATATACATTTTTTCAGTTGATGTATTATAACTTTATTGTTTGCATTCAACTTATAATGAAAAAATTTATGGCCCTATTAAAGCTTAACAATCTTAACCGGAGAAAAAGTTTTGCAGTTACATGACTTTTTACTTAGACTGTTGTTTGTTTTCTAGGAGTTTAACATAGTTACACCTATGTTGTGCAGCTATGTGGTGCCACGGTGCACAGAGTGCCAGGCCTGAAGTCAGGGCGACTCATCTTTGAGTTCAAATGTGGCCTCAGACACTTACTAACTATGTCACCCTGGGCAAATCATTTAACCCTATTTGCTTCAGTTTCCTCATCTGTAAAATGAGCAAACCACTCCAGCATCTCTGCCAAGAAAACCCCAAATGGTGTCATGAAGAGTTGGAAAAGACTGGAACAACTGAAGAACAGAAAAATTAAAAGTCTTCTGGAGATTAAAAGACAAAATAAAAGCAAACCTTATCCTCGAGGAGCTTTTAAAGAAGATTATTTCAAGCAATGTTTCACTATCTAATAATAAAGTTACTATTCATAAAGCATTTCATGGTTTGCCAAGTACTTTTTGCATATTGTCTTATTGATCCTCACCACAACTTTATGCCCCACATATTCATATCCATTTTTACAAATGGGAGCATTAAGGCTCAGAGTGACTTGGTCAGTGTTACATGGGTAGAAAAGTGTGTGGGGTGGCATTTGAGCCTAGGATTTTCAGGCTAGCCCTCTATCTACTATACCATCTTATCTTTCTATTATTCCAACAACCTTGACCTGGGCAGAGAATTTCTCTAATTTTTTGTCTGCCTATTGTCTAGTAAAAATATTCCCTGCACAAGTAAATGCTTGATAAGTGTTTCCTGAATGCTCGTTCAATTAATCTTTTATTTTGTAAGTCTCCATAACAGCTGGTTATAGCACTCATTGAACACTGCAGTTTGATTGACTTCAGATTGGGAATTCATGGTTCTCTCATTCAAAAATCTGTTTTGTCATATCTAATTCTGTATTGCATTTGGGTTGCTTACATAGCAACAGGTGATTTTATTTATGCTTATTTCAGTGAAATGAATAGAATCATTAAGATGCTAATCCATTTAATTTAGTTAACCCAAGTATATAAACTTCTGTATCTAAATTTAATTCTGTTTGGGTCTACTAACTCTCAAACTGTAGAGTGAGAGGTAACCATTTGCTTGTGAAGAACTTCTCAGTTTTTCATGGGGTTGTATGCTGAAGTGATTTAATAAGGGTACTATGGGAGAAGTATCTCCTCTGTGAATTTGTGTGGTAGGTTCCAAAATAATTCTACCACAATTCAGAAATTATTGAGTTAAGAAACCTTAGGTTTTATTATACTTAAGCACAGCTTCAGGATTTTATAAAAACAAAAACCTGAACCAAGATTGGGACTCTAAAGAAGCTTTTAATAGACAAAATTATATCAGAGTGACAGAGAAATAGATAGATTTATATATTGCAAGCTCATGCATTCTTTTAGACTACAACAACTTTTTTTAAAAAGACAGTCATGATCTGATACTTCTTTCAATACCATAGAAGCTGATAAACTTATTTAAAGAAAATCATAATCTCAAATGTTCCCTAAGGAAACAAGCCTAGTTAAACAACTCTATAGGTAAATTAAGTCAGGTTGCAAGAGATTGAACTATATCTACGGAGTTCACAAATGAGAGGAAGGGATTTACATGTCAGGAAGACTTGTCAATTACTTAACCTGTTTGCCTTAATCCACTAGAGACAGAAATACCAAACCACTCTGGTTTCTTTGCTAAGAAAATCCTGTGGACAGTATGGTCCATGGGGCCACAGGAATCGGACACAACTGAATCACTAAAGAACAACAACAAAGACTTGTAGCAGAAGAATTCTTCCACAAATCTTTTGGGGGAGGTTGTAAAGACCCTGTATTCTCTTCTTCCTCTCATTTGGTTTCTTATTTTAGGAATATCACAAGTCTTCTTTTAACACTGTTGTTTCACGAGTCAGGTTTTAGTTGGGTGAGATTAATATTAGCAGAAGGCAGACTTTCAATTAACCAAAAGTTATGGGAGAAATGGGGTTGAGCCCTGACTGACAAAAAAGTAACAAAAGGAAATAAAAACTTAAATTCTAGTCACAGGGGAAATAACAATAGTGATGCAACTAATATAGAACCTCCTCCTCCTCCACATACACATGTACACACATATATACACACCTGTACACAATACACAAATGCACACACACAAAAAATAATGAAGAGCTATGAATCGCCCATAATCATATTTTACTTTCCATTTTTATTCATTTACTAAGACTGAATGGTATTTCTCATCAGTGGCCCAAAAACCCAGAAATTCTTCAGAACAGATATCTAAGTTATCTGTATCACAATTCTATAAGAACTTAGGCTGAGTAAATTAATATACATGGCAGATGTTTAATTTATCAAGTGACTTTTTACTTTTTCTTTAATAATTAGTTTTATGGAATGGTCCCATTAAAATATCATTTACCAGTATGTATATTTGGCGCAATTTTTCTGGCAAGTGAAAGATTTTTCATTACTGACTGGATGAACCAGACACCATTGTTGCTGGTTTAAACACAGAAGTTATGTCATGAGCATTGGAAAAGTTTTCTCTTGATTATTCTAACCATATGTGCTAAGTCTTATTCCAGAGGGACTTCTGCTGGAGGCAAGAATGGTTTAATCTCCATGCTCATTTAATCCTTGGCATATTTGTTAAGATCTACAATTGTTAAGTGTGGTTTTTCAGATGGCAATAACCTTCATGGAGTGTCAACACAAGCCAAGATTTGAATAGTTTTATTTCTCAGGACCATTCCCTAGAGCTATCCAGCTGGTTTGCTTGAAGTTAGTATCAAATTGGAATTGAGAGGGGGAAAAACTGATTCTTTTTATCATCATATCCACATTTTAAACACTTTAATTTTCATTCCGAAAGAAAGGGGAAGATTTCCTAAGGGGGAAACCCATAAGGGAAACATTTCAGTTTCCACAATTACTAATTGATTAAGCACACAACAGTATTGGAGATCTCTAAGCTTTGTCAGTTGCAATGGATGTAAGCCATAGATGTACCATAAAATTATACTTTAATTGTGTCTTGTTTTTTTAAATAGTAGAAATGATTTGGATAAAATGATCCCTCACCCCCAATATTGAATCATTTGGCCAATTTTTCTTGATTCTACCTTCAAAGATATCTCTCATACATGCCTCCTCCTCTCCTTGGACATAACCACTACTTGTTGCCACAATTGCACTCTATTGCACATCCCCATCACCTCATGCCTGGACTAGCTTTAGTTCTTTCATCGCCCTACTCCATTTTTGATTCAGCTGCCAAAATGATCTTCCTGAAGCATATGTATTACAAGGTCATTCCCTCCCTCCCTCCTATCCTCTTTATAAACACCAGGGGCTCCCTATTACCTCCAAGATCAAACATAAAATCTTCTATTTGGCACTCAAAGGCTCTCATAACCTGCTCCCTTCCTACTTTTCCAGTTTTCTTATACTATACCACCCCCATCTCCATGCCAGAGAACAGGAGTCCCTTTATTGTTCCTCATACATAATACTCCTGACTTCTTGCATTTTCACTGACTATCCCATGTACTTAGAATTTTCTTTCCTCTTGTCTCTCCAATTTATTCTGTATATGTATATATCTATATCTATCTTGTTTGAATAATATTATTCCATAATATTATAAACTCCTTGATAACAGGAATTGTTTGTTTTTCTATCTCCAGTGCTTGGTACAATGCTTGTTACATAGTAGGAACTTTATAGGTATTCATTGATTTGACTTGATTTAACTTGCTGTGTTGAAAGAAGACATAGTTTCCTGGGATTAAAAAAGGACACACACACACACACACACACACACACACACACACACATATATTGCAAGCTCATATATTCTTTTAGGCTATAAAAGTTTAAAAAAAAGACAGTCATAATTTCATGCTTCTTTCAATGCCATAGAAGTTAAAAAACTTAGTTAAAGAGAATC
Source organism: Gymnobelideus leadbeateri (assembly GCA_011680675.1). Lineage (NCBI taxonomy): Eukaryota > Metazoa > Chordata > Mammalia > Diprotodontia > Petauridae > Gymnobelideus > Gymnobelideus leadbeateri. Next base: position 82,859 of record WOXC01005614.1, on the reverse strand, counting down.
ATAATCTTTTATGTCCCTTAAGGAAACAAGCCTAGTTAAAAAGACTCTATAGGCTAATTAAGTCAGTTTCCAGCAGATTGAACTACATCTAGAGGCTTCACAATGGGTTCATTGAGAGAAAGGGATTTACATGTCAGGAACACTTGTCATTATTGTTTCACATTATTGCTTCTTTAAAATTTAATCTTAAGGTGAAATATCAGTGGGCCAATTCCTCCAACATATTGTTAAATCCAGGCTGCAAAGAATACTATGAAGTTGGATTTGGCAGACTGGGTAGGAAAAAGTCTTCTGGAAGAATCTGCCTTTAGGGATAGTTATTGTTGACATTTGTTCTTTAATAGAAAGGCAAGAAGGATGTTGCCTAATTGAATTTTCTAACATAACCTAAGTTATGAACTTTCTTTTTCTTGTTGGCTTACTTGGGAATTGAGAAATGTCACCTGCATGTCACTCCTCTTAGTCCTAGGTCTTAAATAACCAAGTTTTCTTCTTATTGAGAAAACTTCAGGAATATCTTAAAAAATCCTAGATGGGAAAAAGCAGCCTAAGAGAATGAAAGTTGCTATGGAGAAGGGGGAAGCATATTGAAAATGCAGGCATAATAAGAGCCATGGGAGGTTAACCATAACATTTGCCACTTGCAATTAAACTGTGGAAAATTAATGGAATGAGGTTGAATTTATTCATATTTTAGGGGGATGAAAGGGGAAGGTTGTTATAGCATAGGGTCTCTGCTCAGAATAAGAGTTTTAATTATTTCCCTCTGCTAAACTGATGGGATAAATTCATTTCCTAGGAGAGTTAAATTACCCCAAATTTGTACTTTTCCTTTGAGTATTTGGGAGAAGGGGTTGATTCCATTTATTTATTTTTTTCTATAGAGACACTAACATGATTCCTCAGACCCATCACATTAACCCAAGTGGAACATTTTCTTCTATCTTTCTTCTATCTTCCAACCCAGCATTTTTCATTTTCTGAATCCAAATGGAATTTATCTTACAAGTTTGAACAAATTCACTACCTTACATTCAAACCCCAAGCCTGATATTCCCCTTCACCTTACTGTTTTGCTTCTCTTTGCTAATTCCCATTCTACTTTTTGGGATTGATACAATGGGTGTTTTCCCTCAACTTGCCTGACCCAAGATATATCATTTAGCTGAAGTGTTACTAAAAAGTTCTCAAGAATTAATTGTTCTTCTTTTTCCTCTCCCATCTCCCTTTTTTCCTCTTCCCTCCCCCTTTCCTTTCCCCTTTCCTTTCCCTTTATCTCCTTGCTCCTTTACTTCCCTTACCCTTTCTTCCACTTCCCATTTCCTGCTCTTCTGCTTTTCTCTTTTCCTCTTCTATTTCAGAACTGAGTTGGTTTGCCCCTTCTTAGATAGCCTAGGGTCTCTCCAGTATTGAAGCTCACCACAGTGGTGTCAGACAATTCAGATGCCTGATTGACTTTAGCCCTAATGAAGCTCAGAATTACCAAGCTTAAGGGATCCACCGGTATCATTGTCTTCCAGTAGCAAAGATTATAGGTGTGTGTCAACTGGACCAATCAAATTTAATTCTTTAAAATTCAAAATAGCATGCTATTTTGTTAGACATATATTATTCTAACCAAAATATAAATGCCTTCTTTTAAATGTTATATTTTAGAAATGAGTGAGACAATGTCCTGTGGTGAGCAGAAGGTCAGCCTTTAGAGCATGGAAGACCTGGGTTCATGTCTTGTCTCTGAGATATAGTAGTTGTGTGACCTTGGGCAAATCACTTATCTTCTTAGTGCCCCAGGTGATATCTAAGACTGTAAGCTTAAATTTGAGATAATTTCACACAAGGATTTCCTTACCTAATGAAATCACAGATCTAGAATATTTGGGCCAAAAATAAATGAACAACTCCTCCTCTCTCCCCCTCCCACCCCTAGTTCCATATCATATTACATTTGTTGAGAATGCCAATAAATTAAAGTACTTATCACAGTTTCTGGCACCTAGTGGATACTATATAAAAGCTTATTCTACCCCTACTCCCCACCCCTACTGTTCTCCACTAAAGGAAGTATTTTAAAATTTGTGTTCCAATTTCAAAATGAAAAGATTCAGGGAATCAAACAAATCTTGGTAGGGTATAATAGCTCCAAAAGCTGTTGGGGAATCCTCAAACTTGTTCCTTCTTTATGTTCTTTGACATAGTAGCAAGTGGTGTGTTAAGTTGCACTGTGCTGTATTCACACTTACTGCCAATTATTTGTACTTCTCTATGCTGGAGAAGCATGCTAGTGAAAAAACTAATCTGCCCCTAGGTTCCCCCTCTCCTGCCCCCATTATTGACTTTTAACTTCAAATGTCTTCCCTAATGATTTTTTTAATGCACTGTTTTGAAGGAAACTTCTAGTTGGAAACATGCCTCTTATGTTTTGTTCTGGTCTTCTGGCTACATTTTTTTCTTCCCCCTTTTTCTTAGCTTTGTTATATTTAAGCTGCATCAACTTAAAAATTTTCCTTTGGCTAGGGACCATGTTTCTTCTACGTTTGGTACCACCATTCAATTTGTGTCTAGCATAAGCAAGAATTAGATCAAGACTGTGGTTCCTTAAATATAATTAGACTTTTAATAAAGTATAGAAAAGGAGCTTCAATAAACTATGCTGCTCATCATTCGGAGATGATAATTCTAACCTGCCCTTGGGATGGGATGCTGTTGGAGTTGTTGATCCAGTCACAGAGATTATTTTTGGTCATTCACACATACTCCTACCACACACCACCATTAAGAGCAACAGGAATTTGGGAACAATTGTTCATGTTTAGCCTAGACCCAGGCCTAGCACACTATTCTCTTGCCATCTCTAGGCCATGCTACTCTATGCATGCTTTTTGCACCATTCTCATAAACTTCCTTTTTAAATCTAACTCTGAAAAAGAATGAAATGAGACTAGCATTCCTTGAAAAAAATGGGATTACCAATGGTCTCTCTCACAAGTTCACCAAATCTGTGACTTCTGAGACCAAAACACCCTGCCCTGCCCACCACTCCCTTTTATTAGAACACAGTTCCTTGAAGGCAGGGGCTAGTTTTGTGTTGTATTTGTGTCTCCAGACCTTAGTATAATGTCTGAAATATCATATAAATGCTTTTTTCATTGACTCTGGAATTGGGAAGAGTCCTTGATTTGAAATAGATGGATCTGAGTTCAAATCTTGACTCTGTCATTTACTACTTCTGTAACTTCCCCTTTCCTGATCTCAATTTCTTTAACTGTAAAATGAGGGGAGATTAGAGGAACTCTCAGTTCTTTTCATCTCTAAATCTATGCTTCTAATTATCCCATGTTGAAAGAGTAGAAAGTCTTTAATACCAGGCAAAGAAATGTGAACTTCTTTCAACAGATAATAGGGAGGTACTGAAGATTTCTGAACAGTGAATTGATCTAACTAGGCTATAAATATGGAAGATTAGTTTGACATCCATATGAAGGGTGGATTACAGGTGGTACAGAGGATTAAGTAGGAAGATCCATAAGGAGGACATTGAGTAGTTCAACTAGGTGGCAACTGGGACCTGTATAAGGTCTGTGGCATACTCAATACTGATCAGTACAGAAACTTTAACCTTTTTCATTTAAAAGATTATGTCCAGTCTGCCCCCTCTCGAGTGGCCTGCTGTTCTTCGCTTACTGGAGGCTCACCGTATCAGTGCCAGACTTTGTGCAGGCACACTTTCAACTGCTATATCCCAGACTTGAACTCCGTCTACTAACTTTAACCTCCTGAGCAGTAGGGACTAGAGATGTGTACCTTCATACCCAATGAGCTCATATTCTAATGGAGGAAGACCATGCATAAAAGATGGCTATAAATGGAGGGGTAGTGAGGGGGAAGAAGGATTTCCTCTTGGGGGCAAGGCTTTTGGGGAGGGAGTAGAAAGGTTAGGAGAATATAGAATGAAACTGGAAATGAAGAGGATAGCTTGGAAATCCTACGGAATGGTGACTTGTCTGCAGTCACAGTGTTAGCTAACTAGTGGCAGAGCCATTTTACTTGGGTTCTTTGACTCCAAATCCAGTGCCCTTTCTATTTTTTTTTTGTTTTTGTTTTTGTTTGTTTTTTGGAGGGCAGTTGGGGTTAAGTAACTTGCCCAAGATCACACGGCTAGGTTTTTGTTTGTGTGTGTTAAGTGTCTGAGGCCAGATCTGAACTCAGGTCCTTCTGACCCCAGGGCCAGCACTCTACTAACTGCGCCACCTAGCTGCCCCCTGCCCTTTACATTTTACCACAAGGCATCTAAGGAAAAATGTAGAAGAGTCCAAGGTAACTGAACTTTGGTGACCCCTGGACTGATATGTTGATACCTTCAATAGAAGTAGACAAGGTGATTTTTAATTTTGTGCACATTGTATTTGAGGTGTTTCTAGGACATATCAATAGAGATATCAAGCATGCAGTTGAAAACAGAGTCATGGGTAGAGGATGCAGTTAGAAATATAGATTTGGGAACTGTATGTATAGAGGTGTAGCAGCAAACACCCCAGCATCCCCAGGGTGGCTGCTAACACAGGTTCTTAGATCTGCTTTTCTAAAGGAAAGGAACTCAAAATGGGTTAACAATCTTGCTTTAATCAAACATATATCATTTACCTAATTCAGGGGAAAAAGTCAAAACTCTGAATTTCAGAAAATACAAATAGAAGTTCTAAGTAGAAGTACAAGCAGACAAAGACAGATCAGCAGACAGGGCTTCCAGCTGTCTGACCATTACATCCATCCCTAGTTAGTTACTAGAGAGGGAAGCATCAACATCTCGGTTTTCAAAGGGGGCATGGTTAAATAGCTGCCCATTTGGCCACATCACGCAACTCTTCCCAAAGTGCACTGCAAAGCAAAATCTCACATCAGGGTATATATAGCCTTATCCTGGCTCAGAGAATGTAACAACCCTCTTGACCCACTGCCCAATCACAAAGTATCAAGGTGTGTTCCTGAAAAACAAGCCTCCCACCGCAGGCTCCAGGTGACTACATTCAGCCTTTTAGGGGGCAAAATATATTTTTCAAATCAAGGAAGGTTCTCAGACTCATTTAAACCTATCAGAGAGCATAGGGGCAGGGAAGAGCTTAAATTCCCATTCCCATAACAAGAGGTAACCACTGCAATTATGAGAATGAACGGATTTAGCAAGGGGAGAGATTAAAGACAGGAAGAAGCCAAGTATAAAACTGAGTCATAGATCATTAGTGTTGGAAGAAAATCCAGTGATCATCCATCAAGTTCAGTTACCCTCATTTTCCATAGGAGAAAACTTAGGCATGGAGAGGGGAGGAATTTGCTCTTGATAACACAGGTTTGTAGTGGCAGATTTGGGATTTGAACTCTATATTGGATTTCACTTTGACAGGGTTGGATATGATGAAGAAGATCAAGGGAAATGGTGGTCAAAGAGGTAAGAAAAATAGGAGGATATAGGATTTTGGAAGTCAATCAAGGACTAGGTAGCAAGAAAGTTGAAAAATAAAATTCTGTAGGGATCACAGATGGCAGGGACTAAAATAGTCTTTATATTTGGTCATAAAGAGATAAAAACTTTGGATGGAGCTGTTATTGTAAAACAGGAATAGAAGGCAAATTTTGAGTACTGAAGAATGAATAGGAAACTGAGACTGCAAGAATAGATATCTAGAGGAAGAGAGTTCTGTCATAATAACATGACATGTAGCAGGGATAGGGGGATGGTCATTTTTGAGGATGTACAGACTTATGAATGTTTGTAAGCTGAGTAAATAATTTGGAGGTGGAAATTGGAGATGTTATATGATAGGAGTTTTATGAAAAAAGATCATAAAGGATCTTGAGTTGGGAATGGGACTAAAATAAGAGAAAGAATGCTTGGCAAGCAAGACTGCCATTACTTCCTCAGTACTGGAGAGGATGAATGAGGACATTGAATCTTCAAAGGAAATGAATGAATTCACATTTTTATATGACCTCAATCTTCTTGGTAAAATAGTGTCATACCTAGGGAATTCCTTCTTGCATGTGGGCTCTTCAACTAATATGTTGTTTTCTTGTAAGTGTTAATAGATTTTTCCCCTATGAATATTTTGCACAAAGTAGATAAACGTTTAATTGATCTTGTATTTGAAGGTATCACTGGGTTTCTTATCTTTTGGTGATAGAAATGTGATTCTGTGCTATGCTATGCTTTAGATATGTGAAAAAGTGAGACCAGGCTTATCATATGAGATGAAGCAGCTGAAATGCCTTGCTAGGAATTAATTGACCACATTTGGATTTATTAGAAGCAATAATTATGAATCTTCTTGGGTCCTACCACTTTCTACATTTTTTCAGAGAAGACAGACTTTGTCATCTGCCTTAATTGAACTTTTGAGTTGTTTGTTATTTTCATGGGCCAGTATATTAAAATGTTGTTTCTCCTTTAATTCAAGTTATGTTTTCATAGTATTGTACTTTTTTGGTCATCTAGATGACCAGAAATTATCCACTTCCTCCTCCTTTTGGAGTTTGGTCTTGTCCCAGATGTCTTTCTTCCTCAAGCTTTTGAGGTAGAGTTTTAAAGTTGATTGACATGATATTGCTAACTCCCCTCTTTGTCCTGCATTGACTCCTTGTATTACCTTAGTATTTTCACTTTATCTATGGTGTCTTTTTAGAAAAATCGGAACTTTGTGATATATTTTTCTTTTCTGAATTCATCCCTGTATGTTTCCTTTTTGTTGCTTTCAGTTGAGTAATATGGTATTCCAGTTTTCTACTGTTTGTACATCACAGCTAAGTGGCACTGGGCACGGAGGCAGGAAGACATGAGTTCAAATCCAACCTCAGACACATAACTAACTGTGTGATCATGAGCAAGTCACTTAACCATGTTTCCCTTAGTTTCTCATCTGTAAAATGATCTGGAGAAGTAAATGGCAAATTAGTCCAGTATCTTTGCCAAGAAAACCCCAAATAAAGACATGAAGAGTTGGACACAATGGAAACTACTGAACAACAACAATTCTGCCCATTAAAGGTTCAATATTATTTCAGTCAAATGAACTAGTAGATCATCATGTATCTTCCCCAAGGACTACTGAAATTGCATATATGTTACCTTCTTCTGGGCTGCTAGCATATCCAACTGAAATGAAGAAAGAGGGAAACAATAGAGCATATGTAATATCTCTTTGTTAAAAGAGGCAAGACTGCCTCAATTGACCTCTCAATCCCCCAGAGCAGGATTTTTTTTACAGTAGATTTCAGGGAGGCTATGAACTTGAATGGGAAAAAATATATCTTTATTTCAATAGAATTGTTTTACTTTGTAATCCTCCATATTTTAAAAACATTGTTCTGAGAGGAGGTCCTCGGAATTCTCCCAGACTGCCAAAGTGCGTCATGGGAAAAAAACAAAAAACAAAAAACGAACCCGTCCACTCCAGAGAAGTTTCAATGGAACCAGTGACTTTCCCTAAATCCAGCAAGGAAAATGATGACTAATTGAAAGATTCTTTCTCTAATCATTTTTTCTTCCCACAAACCCCCTTTATACTCTACTATCCACTTAGTTCTACATCTGTTTCCCAAGATTAACTGAAGTCCTTGTTGTAGGAGGAAAAATTTGCCGGATTTAGGGATGTGAACTGCAGACCTGTCACATTTTTTGCAAAGTGAGATTAATTTGCAACATAGTTGGGTATTTTGTGTGTTTGTGTCATGTTAGCCTAAAGAACTTTGGAATCATTTTCCTTGACAACACTCTTGAGAAAAGCTTTAGAAAATAATAGTTGTTTAACTGGATATTTCAGTGTAATGATAAAATGAAGATGAATTTCTTTTGAGGGAACAGTCTCACTTGAATACTAGTCAGTTAAGTGATAATGAGGCTAAGGGCATAGGTTTCATCCCAGGGGAGGTCCACAAACTGCCCTACTAACTGCAGCTAGCTAATCTGAAGATGTGTATAATTGGTATAGGAGACCAGAGGGAGTGAAAGTAGATCACTGCAAATTCATCCCTACTGCAGCATGATCCATTGGAAAGGGAACTGGCTCTGGAGTTAGACACATGAGTTCAAATTCTACTTCTGCCTATGTGACCTTGGACTACTCACTTAATCTACTCCGGTCTCTGTTTACTCATCTGTAAAGAAAAAGAGCTGGGCTAGAGGACCTTTGAGGTCCTTTCCAACTTTAGTTCTTTAATCCTAATTCACAATTCATATCTTATTCATGATGGATCATTTGCTTATGACAGAAAGCATTATGGTTATCTTATACTTTATTAACACATCTATCTATTAACATTTAATCAATCAGCAAACCTTAAATGCTCAATGTATTTTGGGTACTGTGGTGAGTGCTGAGGAGCCAAGTAGAAAAGTGAGATAGTGTCCTTAATCCTTATATTTTAGAGGGTCATTATTATTAATTTTAATATACTTTTAATTTATGTCATTAAAGATTTTCCAATTACATGCAAAAAAAATTAACATCCATTAAAAAAATTTTTGAGTTCCAAATTCTCCCCACCCCATCTTATTTCTACCCCTTGAGAAAGCCAGCAATGTGAAGCCATGCAAAATTTATAACTGTGAATTATAATTATGATTATAAAAGTGAAGTCATGCAAAACATTTCCATATCAGTCATGTGACAAAAAAAAAATCACACAATAACAAAAAAGTTTTAAAAAGTATGCTTCAATCAGCCCTCAGAGTTTCACCAGTTCTGTCTTAGAGGGTCATTATTGTGCATTTTTCTCTGCTTTGATTCAACTCTGGGAATCAGTCAATAAATATGCCTATTATGTGGCCAACAATATGCTGGGTATCTGGGATACAAAGATAAAAACTGAACACTGCTTGCCTTCAAGGAGTTTATACTCTATCGAATACATAAAGGTCCTTTATATATATATATTCGATATATATATATATATATATATATCAGATTCTACCAAATTTGTTTTGAAGAATGACTTGAAGAAAAGCATTGACAGTACAATACATATTATAGTATTTCCTTTATTTAGGAAGAAGAGAAAATATGTATAAGCAGTAGTTTAACATCTATAGCCAGTCATAAGTTAATGTTTTAAATAAATTGTGCTTTATCAGTATCTCTTTATCAATATCTCTGTTATTTTTTTCCTATTTTAATTTATTTGAGGCCTTTTGTTGTTATTATTATTATTGGCCTGGACCTGTGATTTCATCAGTGGGAACTTTCCTTATGGAAACTCTCAGCAGTGATACCCATCAGCAAGTCTTCTAACCTTTATAATCTTACAAAATTGTCAGGAGGCACTTAGAGATAAAGCAGCTTGCCCATGAACACATGGTACACATCAGGGGCAGAACTTGAACCCGCATCTTGACTCAAAGACTTTACTATCCACTACAGTATACTACCTCTTTTTTTGGGGGAGGAGGGAGGAAGGCAAAGCAATTGGGGTTAAGTGACTTGCCCAAGATCATACAGCTAGTAAGTCTGAGATCAAATTTGAACTCAGGTCCTTCTGACCCCCAGTGCTCTATTCACTGTGCCACCTAGCTGCCCCCATACTGCCTCTTTTGATAATGAATTAAAATGGATAGCTGATTAAAACAGTTTATTTTTTTAAGTGACTCCTTTCAGTCATTGCTTCTTAGGGTTGTTATGACACTGTGCTGTGACAGAATGTGGATAGACAGGTAGGTAGCACAGTGGATAGTGTGTTGGGCCAGACATGTCTTCTTGAGCTGTAATCTGGCCTCAGACACTTACTAGCAGTGAGATCCTGGGCAAGCCACTTAGCCAAACTGTGTGTCTCAGTTTCCTCATGTGCAAAATGAATTGGAGAAGAAAACGTCAACCACTCAAGTATCTTTATCAAGAAAACCCCACATGGGGTCTGGAAGAGTCAGACATGACTGAAATGACTGAAAAACAAGAATATGGATGCTACATGAATATACAGCACATAGCCCCATCTATTGTCTTCTAGTTCCTTCAAACATTGATCCACTAATGTTATTTCTTGCCAAAAGCCACCCTTGGGCAGATTTTCTTTTTTGACATTTAGACCCATCATTTTGGTCATGATGCTGTTTCACCAAACTCTCTTGATTATTCAGGAATGTGATAAGAAAAAAGTAAGGAAATAAAGTGACAGTGAATATGTATAATAAATGAAAGGGGATATGTGTATGTAAATATGTATGCATACACACAAACATCCATAAATACACATATAACCCTCAATAGGCATTAGCTCTATCTAAAGGGAAGATACTACTCTTCTCTCCTAATTACTGGGTGACTACCTAATTGCCCAGGTACTTTTACCAATTCAAACTGTCAAAGGCAATAGTCACTCATTTTTATCTTGGCATCCCAGAATTGTATCCCAAGTTACACACATATACACATATTTTATGTGTATGACAATGAGGCCAAGGGTGTGGGTTGCATCCTAGGGTGAGTTTATTGTATAACGCTTACTGTATATTTGTGTGCATGTGTATAAAGTATATGCATCCATGTATGCATGCACATGTGTATAAGTTTTGTATGGTAAATGTGTACATCTTTCCATCTACATATATGTACGTGTATGAGAGAGAGTTCATTTCTGGAAAGTTCCTCTGCGCTCTCTCTCTCTCTCTCTCGGCTTTTTGGAGGGCAGTTAGGGTTAAGTGACTTGCCCAAGGTCACATGGCTAGATTTTATGTTAAGTGTCTGAGGCCGGATTGCTCTGCCCTCTCTTTAGCTACTACCTCCTATATCTGTTTACTTTCTTCATTGCCCGCAGTTCTGTTCTATGGTGTCAAGCAAAACAAACCCCAATCTATCTTCCTTTTCAGATCCTGTAAGATAGCTGGCATGTCCTTCTCAGTCTTTTCTCCTCTAGTTCCTTTGACCTATCTCCATATGGCATTTTTTACTTATTAATTTTTTTGGTAGTGTTCCTACCATCTTGGTCAAACCGCTTTTGGACATAACTCCAATTTCTCTAGACCTTTCCCAAAATTTTTCATTCAGAATATAATGCAGTGCTCCAGATGTGACCTGACCCCAAATCTTTCATCCAGAATGTAACAAAATGTTCTAGATGTGAGCTGAACATACTAAGGAGTACTTCTTTGCTTCTACAATGAAGACTCAAACAAGTAATCATTAATGATGATGGGGAAAGGGTAAGGGAAGGGGTGTGTTTTAGGTCCTAAGGCAATCAAATCAAGTCATCAAGCAGTAATAAAGTATTACTATGTGCTAGGAGGGAATGCTCTTAGGACTGGAGATAAAAATACAAGCAAAAAACCCATCCCTGCCCCCAAGGAGCTTATTTTCTAACCGAGGAACAACACGTAAAAGAGATTGAAGAAGGGAAGGTAGGTATTCTTGTGGGAGCATGGTGGGGAAGTTTGGAGAGTTGGAAGCTAAGCCAGAAGGGGAATTGAGGAATGGCCACATTGAATGCTTCTTCAAAATGGGAGTTCTGAGAAAAATGGGAGAAGGGGACTGCAGAGAGTGAGAAGGCAATTGAAGCATGGTGACAAAGTCCAGTGAGGGAGCCAGTTAGGGAACAGAACAGGCCTGTGAGGACCCATGTAGGTCACAGTGAATTGTCTTCCTTGCTCCCCCCATTCAAAGACTAAATTGAATTGAAATAATGTTAAGGATTGGGACTACTGTTCTTATTAAAGTGATGCTTAGCTTGTTCCAACTTCCAGATGAAAGGGATAATATTGAATTATGTACATGACCATCCTTTGCTTTAGTATTATAATTTGTACAAGGGTATGTCATATCTGAAGCCTCGTGACATAGGAGTGCAACTCTATTTAGTAGGCATTTCCCATGAAATCCATAAGATAAATTCTGTGACAACTTGTTGAATTTCATAGTCTTATTTTTCATTCTCAGTAATCGGATATTTTAAAGCTTATATTTCAGAGTTCTCTAAGTGGCATCTCCCTATAGCTCTGTCTAAGGGATGAGAAATACATTTGCTCATTGAAACAAGTGCTATGACATGTAAATGATTCTTTGGGATTTCATGAAAGATTTTTATTTAAAAATGTTACTCAATTTCAGCAAAAAGTGCATTGTTACCCTTTTTCCCCTCTCTACCCTATCCCTTACCCCTCCTACTTTTCTGGCAGCCAAACATCCTACCTCTGTTTCAGTGAGAAGATTAGGGAACAAACTGAGAGAAGGTATAATAACAAGTAACTTGATTATGTGAATCTAATTTAAGTTGGGCCATGTTGTTTACCTAGATGTGATGCTTGAAATAATGATGCTTTTCTGGGGGAAGAAAAACTGATTAATGTTGTTTTTAATAAAGCTAAAGAATTGACCATATTCCTGACAACTGAACACCACCCCCCCCCACCCACAGCCAGTCTATTAAAAGGGCTAAATCAATTGTCAGCTATCTACAGGAAAATCTTTTCACATCTGCCTGCTCAGTACAGGCAGGCAGCTTCACCTTTGAAAGAATCACTTCTTAAGAAAAGGTCACCTCGTCAGCTCCTGCCATGCTAATAGGCTTTTAGCTCTTAGTTTGCTAATCAACAACTTGCATTATTTCTCACGGTTTCTTGTTCCTAGGAAATTTTAGAAATACACTTAAAATGCAATTGGGGGGTCAGCATTTGGGTAAGTAAAGTCAGTGAGTACACACAGAATCACAGGAGCATAGTACAGTAGAAGAGTGGGAATGGACCTTGCCTCTTCCCTCATTTGACAGATGACAGAACTGAGAGTTGGGGTGATTAGGTGTCATGGCCCAAATCATATCACCGGTAAAGGAGAGAAATGGGATTTGAACCTGGGTCCATGATATGTGAGGGATGGATCTGTGTATCTCTGATGTCTTCATTGACTCCATCATCATTGTTGTCTCTGTCATTTTAACTTTTGACATTTGTATAGCTTTTTAAGGTTTGTAAAGCACTTTATTTTCACCATATCATTTGTGATCCATAACATCTGAATGAAATAGGTGTTAGAGTTTTCACCCCCATTTTAAGGATGAGGAACCAGACACTGAGAGATGTTGTGATCTGCCTTTGTTCACAAATGAGATGGGATGTGAACTCAGGTCTTCCTGATTTGAAGATGAATCCAATCTGTATCTGTACAATAAGTCAACAAATATGCATTGCTTCAATGCCTAATATGTGCCAGAAACTGGTCAGTGAATTGCTTTTTTAAAGCTAGTGTCCCCAAATGCCACCCCATCCAGAAAAAAAAAATGTGGGGTCTGAATGCAGACCAAGCAGACTATTCTCTCGTTTGGTTTATGCTTTTCTTTTTCATGGTTACTCCCATTTGTTCTAATTCTTCTATACAACAGGACTAATGTGAAAATATATTCAATAGGAATGTATATTAGTAAGATGGCATGCCATCTTAGGGAGGGGACAGAAAGAGAGAAAATTTAAAACTTATGAAAGTGAATGTTGAAAACTAACCAAATAAATTAATTTTAAAAAGCTAGAATTCCATCATTTTCTCTTGTTCTTGTAAAAATATTTCTTTTCTTTCTTCTTTTTTTTTGCTTTTTGGAGGGCAGTTGGGGTTAAGTGACTTGCCCAAGGTCACATGGCTAGAGTGTGTGTGTGTGTGTGTGTGTGTGTGTGTGTGTATGTATGTGTGTGTGTGTGTGTGTGTGTGTGTTAAGTGTCTGAGGCTGGATCTGAACTCCTGACTCCAGGGCCAGTGCTCTATTTACTGCACCACTTAGCTGCCCAGAAATAGAATCTTTTAAATAATATTCCTGACAAGTAATTATCCAGACTTTGGCAGACTATTCCATACCTATATGCTATAATTTCAGGGGCAACAGGAAGATTTTTTGCATCACTAAATACACTTGTTACATGATGCTTAAAATTCTGTTAACATGGTAGAAATCCTCTCATTACACCAAAATAATTTTTAAAATGTATAGCAAATTCAAAATTAATTAAAAATAGCTGATATTACATCATCTCTTGGGAGTAAGGGAGGAGACAATGGATATACAGTACAATTGATTGAGATGCCAGAAAGTAGACAGGAAGGGAAATGAGTAAGAAAAGACATACTAAAGAAAAAAACATCCATCTGAAAGTTTTGCCTAGAACTAACTCTGGTTGAAATTGCCACATCAATTGTGATGGAATGATGCCCCCCCCCCCCCGCATGTGTTTGATTTTTACATCAACCACAACTTTTGTTTAATGGCATTGAAGTTAGAGATGCAACATAGTTGCATCTATGTTTATATAATAGCCACTTAAAATGATAAGAAATGTGTTCAGGATGATTTATGGCAACAGTAAGGAAATTTGAAGATTTTCCTTGCCCTTACTAAGCCTAAGTGAATTTAAGAACCTTCCCTGATTTGAAAATATATTCTGCCTCCTCTTAGGCAATGTGGTCACATGGAATCTGTGGTGGGAGGAGTTTGCTGAAGGATGGAGCAGAGCCCAATAGGAGAAGCTTGCTTAGGGGACGCTTGTTTTTCAGGAAGACCCATACCTTGTTACTTTGTAATTAGGAAGTGGGTCATGCAAGTTGTGATCTTCTCTGACCCTGGAGAAGGTTATATATATTCCCTGAGGTGAGGTTTTGCTTTGGGGGCTCACTTATGGGAAGAGTTGTATGATTTGGCCAGCAGCTGTTGAGCCCCCCAGCTTTGAAAACCCAGATGTTGGTGCTTTTTTTCTGGTAACTAACTATGTATGTATGTGATCATCAGACAACTAGAAGCCCTGTCTGTTGGTCTGTTGAATTGTGTTATTTCCTCTGTCTGTATTTTTTGTCTGTTTGTAACTTCTGTTTGTATTTTCTGAAGTTCAGTTTGCTGACTTCTCCCCCTAAACTAGGTAAATGATATATATGTTTGATTAAAGTAAGATTGTTAACCCTTATCAAAGAAATCGTGCTAGCAGTCATCCTGGGTATGCTAGGGTACTTGCTGCTACAATTATGGTCTTTGAAAAGAAATGTCATTAGTTTACAAGTGAAGAACAGTTAAGTTAAAATTGAATAAATAAATTCATTAACAGTTGAATTCGCTTATTACACTTCAAAGACTATTGAAAAAACTTGATATGATTATTAGAAAACTTTGTAGGCTATAAATGAAGCAAAACTTATGTAATTTTCAATGTGTGTGTGTGTGTGTGTGTGTGTGTGTGTGTATGTTTATGTGTATACAATAGCAAATGAGTAGTCAGCTCCAGAATGAAAAAGATCTGGGTTCACATCCTGCACCTGACACATTGATTGTGTGACCCTAAGCAAGTCATTGGATCATTCAGTATTTCACTCAACTCTCTAAGGCTAACTCTTGTAGAGAAGTTGTTGACCTACATTAGAAGAGGTAACTGACCTCTAAGGAGAGCATCCTGAATCATGAAATAACAGGTGCTGTCTAATACATGCTTACAACACAGACACAAACTGTCCTCATATATGTACATATGCACACATATATATATGTTGGACATACAAAACAATACACATGTTGGTTATACATATACATACATATACACACATGTATATAAACAAAATTTGTATCTATGTTTGTATAACTACTGGTGATGATGTCATTTTAGGAGCTTTCTCCTGCTTTCTTCCTCATTACTTGACTTGATTCTATGACCCATGATTGTTTCTCAGGCCCCATTAGTGCCGGTTACCTGCCCAGGTTTCTCTGTGGAATATACTATGAAGTACAGTGAAATTTTGTTTATGAGATCTCTTCTTGCTCTTAAGATTTTGAGAACACTCTGTACTTTGGATTGAAGTAATCCATGATGATTTTCCCATTTCAAGAAGCAGATAACTGATAACAGACTGCCATCATAATGGAAATTACTTTCACTCTTTCTCTGAAATATGAACTTCTCTGAAATGATTTTTAAAAATTTTACTCTGCCTCATTTTGTCCAAGAAGCATGTATTTCTAGTCATAGTCTTTGTAATATTTTGCTTTTTTTGGAAAAATGCTTGATTATTTTGTTAGGTGTGAATTGGATAGCAAAGGCTGTTGGAGACCTAAGCAACACTTTGCTGAAACAATAGCCCCAATTTTCACACCTTTTCCAAAGCCAGCTCATCTTAAGTTGTACTTATTTGGTAGTGTTGTTAGCACAATGGCTAAGGCCAACAATTCCTACAGTTCTAAGTCTTGGGTCGAATAGGGCTTGCATTGTGCCTCACTGTGTTGTTAAGGCTGCTTTTCTGGTGACATTTATGGAAGTAAAAGGACTGTTAGGAGTGTTGGTATATTTGTGGTGGAGGGAAAATACCCCAACAACATTGGATTTGGAGTCAAGGGACCTGAGTTCCAATGTTGATTTTGCTTCTTAATACCTATATAATCTTGGGGAAATAATTTTAATTGGGGGGGCTTCAGTTTCATAATTTGTGAATTAATGAAAATAAGTTACAGGACCTTAAAGGCTGGTTCCTCATTACTGCGGCCAGAGCAGTTGGTGGGCTAGTGAGCGGTGAAAATAACGAGATGAGGGTGTAATCAATAGTCTGTTTATTACAGGACCATTTCATACAGAGCCAAAGATGTAAGGGACTCACAGAGTTTATATGCCCCCAAAAAAGAATGTAGACACCCCAAAAGAATGCAGACAGTGTACAAAGATCCTCCCTCTAGGTGACCCAAAGTAATGCAGACAATGTACAAGGACCCTCTCTTAATCTCGTTTACTATTTACCCTTCCTTAAAGTTAGTTATTTATTAGGGTAATATCCTAGGACCATATCAGGAGGCATAAACAAAAAAAGATTACATACCCTCTTGATTATCTGCCCTGTAACCTTGCAGGGGAATGTTCCTGTAGCAGGGTCAAGGGACCCCAAAAGTTCTCTACATCCAATACAGGTTTATACATCCTCCTGTTTATCTGCCCTGTAACTATTCAGGAAATAATATAGGGGATGGGAATATTTCATTAGCAGAGCTGGGGGACTCCTGAAAGTTTTCTACACCTCATAGCATTAATTCCTATGATTGTATTACTTTGGTGCTTCTTGCTAATTTGATTTGTTCACAGAGTGAGACTAAGACCCTGGTCAGTTTCCAGGATATCAGAAGTAGATTTTCATTATCTAGGTTTCCCAAGGTGAAATTTTCCTAATGTGACTGTTTTCCCTTGTGTACTAATCAGCAGGAAAGCAGACTAAGGAAGAATGTGAAATGCACCGTTTCCTTATGTGTCAGTAATTTGAGGTGGTTCTTGTGACTAAGCCCATGTGGCAAGGGCTTAGTATTTCGCTAAGAGTCTGTAATGGGAAAGCTCTTTAGAGACTGTTTCATCCACATTTCTGATACAATGCTTATACAGAAAATGTTCTATAACTATTAATAGGATATATTTTTATAGCCCATATATAACATTGTATAGTTAACTTTTAAAAAGTTTTCTTTTTGGGAGGCTAGGTGGTTCAGTGAATAGAGTGTTGGCCCTGGAGTCAGAAGGACCTGAGTTTGGTTCCAGCCTCAGACACTTCACACAAACAAAAACCTAGTCGTGTGACCTTGGGCAAGTTACTTAACCCTAATTGCCCTCCAAAAAGCAAAAAAAAAGTCTCCTTTTTAATTAAGAATTTAATAGTTATTAATAACTACTAAGATATGTATATGTGTGTATATGTATGAATGTATGTATACTATATATGTGTATATATGTACATACATATTTATGTACATATGTATGTATATAAAATATTTATCAATGACCTCTCTTTGTGACCCTATTTGGGGCTTTCTTGGCAGAGATCCAGGATGCTGTTCCTTCTCCAGCTCATTTTATACATGAGAGAATTGAGGCAAAAAGGGTGCAGTGATTTACCTAGGATCATACAGCTAGTAAGTGTCTGAGTCCGGGTTTGAACTCATGAAGATGAGTCTTCCTGATTCTAAGCCCAGTGCTCTGTCCACTGTGTCACCTAGATTATGTCACACAATTAATGTGCAACCATCAGTCAGTGAGATATAATCTTTAGATAAAATTGACCATTTGTTTTGTTTTGTTTGAGGAGGGGAAGGCAAGGTAATTGGTGTTAAGTGACTTGCCCAGTGTCACACAGCTAGTAAGTGTCAAAGTGTCTGAGGCTAGATTAATAGACATAAGCAGAAAGCATTTTTGTAAAACGAGGAAAAATAATAGCACTTACCTCCCAGAGTGTTTCAGAGGCTCAAATGAGAAAATATATGTAAACTGCTTTGCAAACTTTAAAGTTCTATATAAAGCTGTGATGTTTTAATTACCAGCACAGAAGCCATCTAGTCCAACCATACCCAGTAAAAATCCTTTCTACAAAATCTGGCCAATGAGACATTAGTTAAAAGTCTCTAGTCAAGGAAGACATATAAAATTATTTCATTTTCTTTCTTCTAGGACATTTTTTCATTTACTTAAAGTTCAGCATTTTAAATGATTTACATTGCTATAGTCCTGTATTATTGTTCTCTTGGTTCTGCTTGTTTTTCTTTCAATTGATTCATACAAATTTTCCCATGCTTTTCTGAATTTCTTATATTTATCCTTTCCAACTGCTATATGCACTTTCCCATTCACACACCATTCTGTTTTTGAGCCCTCTCTAATCACTGGGCACCTACTTTGTTTCCATTTCTTTTCTACCACAGGAGTGATGCTATGGAAATTTTGATGTATATTGGACTTTTGTTTCTGTCTTTTATAATTGTTAATAAGAGCTTTAAACTTCTTACTTCTTGATAATTCTTGAGAATGTCTATCAATTCATTTGAAGCCAAAGCAAATACCAAGTTAAGGTTTCTTATGGCATTTGTCTCTTTCCCATAATAAAATTTTAACTAAAATCTCCTGATAATCAGTTCATACTGATTTCCTCCTAAACAAAAGGAAGCAAAATATTTCTTAGATGAAAAGGAAGAGAAGTCTTTTGTTAGTGAGTTAATAAATGCCTTCTGAGCTTTTTAAGAAATGAGCATTCAACATTGTGATTTAAAAAAAATGTAAATTGTTACTAGCTAATAGCAGTCTTAAAGTTGTTCTTTTCATCCCTTTTATAACTGTTTCATGTCATGCTGCAGGTCTTGCATTTGTTATGTGGTAGGCTGACAGTGTTAGCATTGTTATTTTGTCTGGATATTACTTCATGTCTTTTAAAGTTGTATGAAGAGGCCAGAGGGAATTTGACACTTTGGCTTCATTTTTGTCAGACATGACAGGTCTGTATGGGACTTTTCAATGGTGATGAAATGTATTTTCCAAAAGTTAACTAAGTCACTCATTAGAAGATTTTAATCTTAGGGGTTAAAATTCTCAATGGAAAAAAAATCAGATGCTGAAATTGATACTGACAAAAAGTAACCTCAAAGTAGATTTAAGAGATGATGAATGTAGTACTTAAAGTCAGGTATGAATTAAATTAGGCTTGTTCTCTTTGGCCCCAGAGAACAGAAATAGGAACAATGGGTAGGAGCTGCAGAAAGGCAGATTTTTCCTTCAATGTAAGGAAAGGCTCCTGACAATTAGGATCATAGGATAATAAAGGTAGAGCTGAAGAGGTCCTAGTAGAACCCCATCTGATTTCAAATCAGAAAAACTGAGGTCTAGACAACTTCCTGCAAGGTCACACAGGGATTAAGTGAAAGAACTGTCCAAAAGTTAGAATGGGCTGCTTCAGGAAGTGAATTCAGGATTCCCTGTCACTTGAGGGACTTTATGTGGTGGCTTGATGGCCTCCTAGCAGTAAAATTATAAAGAACATTTTTATTTAAGGATGAATTAGAGTAGGAGACCTCTTTGATGTTTTCCAACTGAGATTATGTGATACTTTTTTGAAATTGGGATTCTCTTTTGATTTACTAATGTTTTCTTTTAGTTTGTGTTAGAAATTACTAGTTAATACACTTCAACCTGTATGATTTATTTTCTCAAATTTTAATTCCATTGACCTCAATTATTGTATTGTTGAAATGCCTGAATTTGCCATTTTTTGTGGGGAAGGGACTCTGCTCCTAAGAAATGAGCACCCCCCCCACTAAAATATGTAATGAAAGTCTTCAACAGCAATCAACAAACATTTATTAAGGGAGTACTGTGTGACTCAGGCACTATTCTGGGGATACAAATACAAAAGCCCATGCTCAAAGATCACTGAAAAAAAAATGAAAAAGCTTTTTTGGGAGAGTGGGATGGAATGATGAAAATTTCTCCTGTATCACTTCCCCCACTCATCATTTCTCTTATTTCAGTATTTCAGTATTGTTAGTCCTTTGTTCTTAAGGAGGAACTTGGCATCAGGAAGGTGATGCCATGACTTGCAAGTGAATTGGATTTAAGTGAAGTAGGGCTATGCAAAGTTGTTAACCTCACTTTCTTCTCCTGAGTCATTTGGGTCCATATAGTTATAGATCAGAATAACTGGAGATGTCCTCAGATGCTGTGGAAGAAAATGGCCTTTGTAAGCTAAAGTCTCTCCTAGGTCTCACTTTTTCTGAGGCAACAGCCTTTCAGTGATTAAGACTAGGTAAGAAATGAGGCAAAGAATGGTCTCTTTTGCCTAGTGAAAAAAAATTTAGTATACTATTTGTATAAATGTCACCCCCTTTCTTTTTTTTTTTAAAGCAATTGGGGTTAAGTAACTTGATCAAGGTTACACAGCCAGTCATTATTTATGTGTGGGTGCTCATTTTCTGAGGCTGGATCTGATCCCAGGTCATCCCAACTCCGGGGCCGATGCTCTTACTCACTGCGCCACCTAGCTTCCCCGACCCCCTTTCTTTTTTAATATAGAAGCTTGCAAATTACATGATCATGTTTATTGAGGAACTGATATGCAGCTGGTTAAAATGGTGTCTATGAATTATTTTTAGAATGTAGGCAGCCTTTCAAATGTTATAAAGGCATATGTTGTCAATGTACAGGTCAGAGTGGTAGGAAAAGCTTCAATCTAAAGATTCCATTTGTCAATTCATACCCTGAATTTTATAGGGCTTTCAAAACAGTAAATTTTATATTAAGTAATTATCTCTAGAATGAATACTGACCACATCAATAAATCAACAGTCATTTATTAATTGTCCATTCTGTCCTAGGCTTTATGATGATGATGATGATGAAATAAATACAAAAGTCAGACAATCAGTGCCCTCAAGGGGCTTACATTTTAGAAGGGAGAAGTCAGGGGAATGAAAAAGATTCATAGTTAATAAAGAAATAAAAGATAGATAAAATAAAATCACAGATAAATAGACAGTGATGGAGAAGGTAGGGTATGAGCAGCCAGGGAAGTCAGGTAAGGCTTCTTGAAAGAAATATACTTGAAGCTGAACCTTAAAGAGTGGGGTTCCAAGAGGCTACCAGGTGAAAAAGGGAGAACTTTATTAGCATGCAGGATAGACAACCTATTTAAAGGTACAGTAGTGACTGGATATAGAATGTCCTATACAACAAGCAGCAAATAGACCAATTTAACAGATGTACAGAGTGTATATAGGGAAAGGGATGAATATGTAATCAGTCTGGAAAGAAAGAATGGTGCCAGATTGTTAAGGATTATTAATGACATATTGGGTCATCTAAAATTTTTATCCAGAAAGCAGTGGGGGCCCTAAAGCTTCTTGAGTAAGGAAATGCCATGGGTGTACATGAGTCTTAAGAATATAAATTTGACATTGGTGTGAAATATGGATTGAAAAGGACAGATACTGGGTACAGGGACATCAAGTAAAAGCTGTCTCTGCAGTCCAAGTTAGAGGCGATGATGGCCCCAACCAGCATAATTGGGGTAGGGTTAAAAAGAAGGGACTGATAAAAGAAATGTTGAGGAAGTGAAATCAAGAAACTTAATTTGGGTATTGGAATGGGAGGTGAAATGTGAGGACTGTTCCTGAGTTTTGAACCTCAGTGACTGGAAGAATGGTGGTACACTCAAAAAAAGAAGTTAAGATGAAGGAGTAGGTTTAGGGGTGAAAATAATGAGTTCTGCTTTGGACACATAAGACTTGAACACATTATAGATAAATGAATAGTTATTTAATATATGAAAACTCAGATTTGTAAGATAAGTAAATTCAGGACTGATGATTAATATTACAAGGAATCTATTCCTTTCAAGGGGATTCTTTTAAATTGACCTCTTCACAAGAGTTTAATTTATTCATAATATTTGAGGAATCCAACTCTGGTACCAAGCAAGGCAAATTATAAAAGAAATGGTGGAAGGAGATGAAGAATATGAGATGGCAGAGGAAAACCATTTCTAAATTTTATCTACCCAAGGAAAGATACTAAATGTAGATAGAACTGAATGATATCCATAGATTCATTCATGCAGCAAGTATTTACTAAACATTTATTATACATCCACATAATGTTCATTAACCTCTTGAAGAAATCTATTTTCTTTTTCTCAAAATTTTCATAGGAATTGAGAACTGGAAAGGAATTTAGAGATTAAAGTAGTATAGAACTTTCATCTGCACAGGGCAGATGACTGGAGAATATGTCACTAAGTACCAAGAGAATGGTACAGATTTTAGGAACTTAGATTAAGATCTCAAAGAGACCTTAAAGAAAGTCAAATTCAACTCCTTAATTTTACAAATGAGGAAACTGAGGACTAAGAAAGATGGAATAACTTTCCAAAGATCATGGTGGTATCAGAGTAAGATTTTTTTTTTTAAAGCAATTGGGGTTAAGTAACTTGCTCAAGGTTACACGGCTAGTCATCATTTATGCATGGGTGCTCATTTTCTGAGGCCGGATCTGATCTCGGGTCATCCAAACTCCGAGGCCGGAACTCTTACTCACTGCTCCACCTAGTCGCCCCTTTAGGGCAATTGGGGTTAAGTAACTTGCCCAAGGTTACACGGCTAGGTTTTTGTTTGTTTGGATTAAGTGTCGGAGGCCGGCTCTGAACTCAGGTCCTTCTGATTCCAGGGCCGGCGCTCTATTCACTGCGCCACCTAGCCGCCCCTAGAGTAAGATTTTTGAACTATGGTTTTCTGACACCAAATCTATTGCCCTCTCCACTGAGATTCTAAGGAGTAGTAGCTGTTCTTGGACTGAGAGGATTGTTTTGGCAGCTGTGTGGATAGAATATTATGCACCATTTGAATTCTTATAAATTAATTTATATTCACATATGGAAGATGAATTGGAGAGGGGAGAGACAAAGAATCAGGGAGACTAATTAAGAACTCGTATTTCAAAATGATAAGGGCCTGCACTAGGGCAGTGATCATGGAGGTAAAGAAGAGTACATATGTGAGAGATATAAGTCTTACCTCCCCAGTAAATGGCAAATGATTGGATGGAAACCATGAAAGGATAGAGTTGGTAATGGGTTTGAGATGGCAAGTGTAGGTTCCTAAAAGGATTGTGGCATCCTCTCCAGCAGTGGAGAGCTTTGGAGAGTAAATGATGATTCCATTTTGAACATGCTGACTTTGAGATGCCTATGGCAAATCCAGAATTCAGATATCAGATGGAATACAGGACTTGTGAGGTCCCTTCCATTTTGTTGTATGGGAGTTAATAAAATGAAGAGATTATTGTGAATTAGGGTAGTCCTGGAAGGTTTAATGGAGGGAGGAGAGGTTTTAAATTGGATTCTAAACAATAGGAAATATTTGAATATGAATATTCTGGGTAGAAGAAACCACATGAGGAAGGCTTAGATTCTGGACTAAAAGCAGAATGTTTGAGAAATGAATAGGCCAGCCAGACAAGAAAGAATTTAAGTAGGTTAGTAGAGAGAAATATGAGGCTGTCAAAGTAGGCCAGGATCTGAGTATGGAGGTCCTTGTCCTCCAGATTTGATCCTATTGGTAATTGTTGTTGACCCCTTTTTCAATCCTGTCAGACTCAGGGGTCAACCTTTTTTGGGGTTTTCTTGTCAAAGATACTGGAGAGGTTTGCCATTTTCTTTTCCAGTTCATTTTACAGATGAGAAAACTGAGACAAACAGGGTTAAGTGACTTGCCCAGAATCACACAGCCAATACGTGTCTGAGACTGTATCTGAACCCAGGTCTTCCTGACTCCAGGTCTGACAGTATCTACTGTGCCAACTAGCTCCCCTTAATTAGTCATTGGGAGCCCTGAAAATGTCCGAAGTGGAAAGAGGTAATCAGAGGGTATTTTAGAAAGATTTATCAAGTGATTAGTATGCAGGGTAGGTTGGAGGGAGAGAAGAAAGTGAAATAATCTAGTCAGTTTTCCAGATATGTGATATTCATTCCATCATGACATTCATCATTCATGAATTTTCAAAGAATCTAAAAGGTATCGTTTTATTTCTACTTCAACCAATTACAAAGATAGAGAAATCTAGACTTATCTCTGCTCCCCCCCCCAAAAAAAAAAGGAAAAAGAAAAATTAAGATACAATAATTGACTTTTCAAAATGATCCTTTGCTTTACAATAGGATTTGAGGTAGTAAAATTTAAAATTTTCTTATTTTTAAAATATACATCATAATATTTACTTGAACTGCTCTCTTAATGCAGAAATTTTCAGCAACACATATATTATTTGAAGCAAGATACACCTGTTATTGTATGTATTGATAATAAAAGCATTCTTATACAATCATGGTCATGTACAGGATAAATTGTAGGTGGAGAAACTGGAGGCAGAAAGTGTGATTAAGATACAGTTTGACAGGCTGCTTTCTCTTCTGCCATTCTGCCGTACTTGGAGGCTGCCAGCTCCATGTAGGAGTTGCTGCTGTCACCATGGCCTTTAGTGACTCTGACGTCCAAAAGCAGATCAAACACATGATTGCTTTCATTGAACAGGAAGCAAATGAGAAGACTGAAGAAACAGATACAAAAGCAGAAGGGGAGTTCAGCATTGAGAAATGTCTTCTTTTGTAAACACAGGAGACTGAAGATAGTGGAATATTATGAAAAGAAGGAGAAACAAATTAAGCAGCAGAAGAAAATTCAGATGTCCCATGTGCGGGATTATGCAAGATTGAAAGTCCTCAGGGCCAGAGATGACCTTATATTGGATTTATTAAATGAAGCAAAACAGAGACTCTCCAAAATAGTGAAAAATACAACCAGGTATCAGGTGCTCTTGGATGGTCTGGTCCAGGGGTGGGGAACCTGTGGTCTCAAAGCCACATGTAATCCTCTAGGTCCTCAAGTGCTGAATCCAAACTTCACTGGACAAATCCCCTTAATAAAAGGATTTGTTTTGTAATGTTTGGATTCGGTCAAAGGGCTGTACTTGAGGATTTAGAGAGCCACATGTGGTCTTGAGGCTGCAGGTTCAGGTTCCCCACCCCTGTCCTTCAGGGTTTATATCAATTGTTGGAGTCACGAATGTACACTACAAGAAACAGGTCAAGGTTACAGTACAAAAGCAATCCCTATGTACATGATTGTGACCAAAAACAATGTTGATGTCCAAATTGATCAGTAGGCATACCTGGGAGAGGAAACAGAGGTGTTGAAATCTGTAATGGAGATCATAAAATAAAGGTTTCTAATACCTTGGAAAGTAGATTTGATCTTATAGCCCAACAGATGATGTCAGAAGTCCAGCAGCCTTGTTTGATAGTAATGCCAATAGGCAATTTTTGGACTTAGCCTCTGATGAAAAGAGATCCATTCCATCTGCTGTATTGATGAACTATGAAAGTTTCTAAAATTGAAGAAACAATTATCAGTGTTCCTTATCATTTCAATTCTCTGATGCTGTCCTGTGTTATCCAGTGGAATGGCCTTTTTATAGAATGCTGTCAGCCTAAATGTTAACTTTGGGAAAATGTTTCTGGGCTTAAATTGCCAAGAAATAACCTGGTTGACCCAGAAATGACTAAGTTCTGATTATGTTCTAGGGACAATGGGACTCTAAGAGTTGCATGGTTTTCACTGATAATAATTTTTCTGTGATCTCTCTTAGATTGGAGGGAGCTGTGGGAGCTATATTATATCTTCTTTGTACTTGATTTCTATGGGTTACTTTAATATGCATAATATACATTTACTCCAGCATTCATAGTATTGTTCTTGTTAAGTATTTAGGCTTGGAATCTTTCCATAGTTTACATCTGTCATTCAAAATCCCAAGCTATGAATGTGCTCTATTTATTAAAATTAAAAATACATGGATCCAAAGAAAGAAAATATATAATTTGATAATATAGTTATGAGGTGGTGAGTACTAAAATTCTCGCTGCCCCCCCCCAAAAAAAAACTATTGGCTTCACTTAATTATTACGTGTTTTCACTTAATTGACCAGTTGTTTCGACATGTTAACAAAGGTGGTCACAATGGGAATAGAAAAAAAGGGGGTGTTATTAATGAAAGATTCCATAGAAAAGAAGGGGGTGTTATTAATGGAAGGTTCCATTCATTTCATGAATCATTGTGAGTGCTTACCACATATAAGTGTTGAAAGGAAGGCATTATTCATTATTTGGTCATATATCATTCTCTTTAACCATAGATTGATAACTGAATATGGATCGGGGAGTACTCAAAGATGATTTTGATAACATTTTTTTAAACCCTGAGGAAAGAGAAATATGGTTGCACCATTAACAGAAATTGGAAAGTTTGTACAAGGAGTCTTTTTTTTTTTTTTTGAAAGGGTTCTGAGTTCATCTTCTGATTTGAGGTTTTTGAAGTTATCAGTCCAAGTATATATTACCAGTAGGTAATTGGAAACATGAGACAGAAACTTGGCCAGAGGACGTGACTCCATATTAAGATATTAGAGTTTATCTGAAAAGAAGTAATAGATGAATTCATGAGTATAGGTGAAATAAGATTAGTCATCTTAAGCCAAAAAAACCCCAAATGTATGCAAATGTCATTATGGTAAAGATGTGTGCAAAAATATAGGTTTATTTGAAAATAGATATTTAGACCTATGATTTCACATATATAAGAAATTCCTGGATGAATAAATTCCCTTTCAATGCAAGTTGGCACCTTTTCTTAAATTAATAATCCTAGAAAGCTGTCTGGAACTCTGGGTAGTCAAATGACTTAACAAGAGTCACATAGCTAGTTCATGTTAGAACTGGGACTTGAGCTTAAGTTTTCCTGAGACACCAGCTTTATGTATTTGTGGACATAATATTACTGTGTAATTTATTCTTCTTATAGCATTTCTATATTAAAAAGGCATTTTCCTATCCTTTATGTATTTGTGGACATAATATTATTGTGTAATTTATTCTTCTTATACCACTTCTATGTTAAAAAGGCATTTTTTTTCTAAAACTTTTCAACTAACTTATGTATATTAGAATTGGGTAAGTCCCATCAATATAATCTTATTTTTCTTCAACTATTTACCTATCAACATGTGATAGGAAATATAAACAAAAATTAAGGTACCTTATTCCTGTACTTTAAATTATTATATTTGCCTTTTTGTTTTGTTTATACTTATCTTTATACATAACATTCCCTATGATTGGATATAATAAACCCTTGATGACAGGGATTATGTCACATTTAGAAATCTCTCCCTTGTAACTATAAAATGTTTTACAGATTTTCCCACATCTTTGGAATGTTAACTTGTTTATGAAGATTAAAATAAATGGTTTTATTATCTAGCCTATAAGAATATTTAGTAAACATAGTATAAAATCAATAACATTACCTAGTCTATAATATTTATTATGCATAGCATGAAAATAATATTATCTAGCCTATAATAATATTTATGAGGTATAGCATGAAAATAAACAACATTACATAGCCTTCAATATTATTTATTGGGTATAACATGAAAATTGCCACATATCATCAATGAAGAGAATGTGAAAACATAGATATCAACTTCAGGTGAAAGAGACACTTCATAATTTTTAAAAATGGTTTATGTTAATCTTCATAAACAAATAGACATTCCAAGGATGTGGGAAAATTTGTAAAAAGTTTTATTTTTACAATGGAGTATCTCACATAACTGAATAGTGAAAGTTATGATTATATTCCTTTTAGAAAATAGGGAGAACTAGAAGTAATATCAAGCACATAATGGATTTTATGAAAGACCCAGATAAGTTAGATCATCAAAATAGCATTTTAGGATGAAAACGAAAGATTAAGAAGTGAAAAATAGAAAAGATCTGTAAAGATTCAGAAAATAACTCCTTTCACCATCAATGACAGAGCTGTCAAATTTAGACTTTAGCATCACACATATAATCAACGAGGAAATAGAAATGGTGTTAAGGAAAACAATTATTGGAAGAGGAATTACATTAGACACAGTAAACACAGAGGAAATCTATGCTGGAGATGATAGAATTTTGAGGGTATGGAGGGAAAGGCTCTCAAGATTTCTGGTGGGGAAAAGTAGATTGCAAGTTTTTAGAAAAAACTCACATATTTTTGTTGTTATCATTGTTGTTACCATTTTAACTTTATTATATAGAATCAATTTAGCATTCATTAAAAAAAGGCTTCAACTCCTGCTTCTGACTGTGTGAGAAAATCAATTAACTTTTTAATGCTCCAGGAAAACTTCTAACCGTATGTTGCAAAATAATTAATAATCTGCATAGTGATGGGTGTTTTCTTATCAGAATTTCACTAAACCAATGGAACCATAGATGGTCCTACTACTAATGAAAAACTACACCTGAGAAAGTAAGGAAAAAAACAGACATTTACAACGTCCTTAAATATGTTGTCAAAGTGGGGCGGCTAGGTGGTGCAGTGAGTAGAGCATCGGCCCTGGAGTCAGAAGGATCTGAGTTCGGATCTGGCCTCAGACACAACGCACACACAAACAAAAACCTAGCCATGTGACCTTGGGCAAGTTACTTAACCCCAATTGCCCTCCAAAATGCAAAAAAAAAATGTTGTCAAAGTACCTAATATATTATAACTATTTCAGCTAATATGGGCTTTTGCTTGCTTCTCTACAAAATTGCCATGAGAATAATCTAGGGATATATTGAGGGCCTCTTTGATGAACAGTTATTAGAGGTATTAGAGCAGAACAGCCAGACATTCACAAAGGATTTTCTATAGCAGACCTCATATTTGCAGCCACGAATTGTAAGAGGGGATATTATAGTACCTTATTTTGCTCCCACAAGTTATTGGGAGATAATCAATAGCTGTGAGGAAACTCATTTATCTTATTTTACTAAGACAATGGCCATCCTGGCCCCAAGGGGAACTAGAAGGGTGGGGGCTTGACAAACAGCTCAGACCCTAGAAGTCACCCCCCTCTCATAACTATCCTCATTATCACACCTACTACCAAGCCATGTAATCTGCATAAAGAGGGAATGTAGGGAAATAAAGTGAGGAATTTGAGGAATTTCAACTAACCCTAACTCTACCAGGAAGGGCAGAACTGTGTAACTCCTGCTTCTGTGTCAGTGGGGGAAGGTTGCTAGTGAGCACCATACCTGCTTTCTCATTGTAAGCAAAATAAACAAATGCCTTCCTCTGCATACTTTATTTCTGAGTTCTTTCTGTGAGAAGGGGTATCTCATGTCGGTCTTCCTAAGGGCCCCTGGGAAGCAGTGGACAGTGGAAGCTCATACAGCTAACTTCCTGAACTTGCCTGGGAAGTCCCATGATTCCCACAAGTTTGTTTCACACACAGTGAAAGGAATAGAGAATGCAAAACCCCACTTTGTTCATATGTTGATTACTTTTAAAAAATGTGATTTAGTAGCACAAAATAAAGGTTTTCCTCCAAAGAGATGGATCTCATGCATGACAAAGGATATGGAGATGAGACTTTATTAAGGACCTGGTATTAAGGACCTTAATAAAGGAGCTGACTCTGAAATCAGGAAGAATTGAGTTGAAATCCAGTCTCAGATACTTACTAACTGTGTGATCTTGGGCAAGTCATGTAACCTCTGTGACCATAAATTATAGAAAAAGTGCCAATTTGCCCTGGTAGATTTTATTAAAATTAGCAAAATTACTAAAATGATGTAGCTTGCTTACCCCTAACAAACATCTTTCCATAGCCTTTTGGTAATAAGTTTAATTTAAGATGATCTTGTTCTGTTTCACAAGTACATTTAATCTGATTTTATAAAAGTAAAAGCAATCTATACAACAGACAATAACTACATATAATGAAAAAGAAAAGCAACTTATGCTTGACTCAGTGACCTTTAAAGTCTCTTCTAATTTTTACATCTATAATTAAACCCAAGATTTTAATCAAATCATGATTCTAATTAAGGGAAGGAAAAACCTTTACTATAAGAACCTGACATAGAAAATTTATTTTTTTAGTAAAATGCTTTATTAACTTCTAGTTTACATCATTCATTTCCTCAAGATTTTGAGTTACAAATTTTCTCCCCATTTTTTCCTATCCACGTCCCCATAATAGTGATCCCCTGGATATCTCCTCCTCCAATCTGCTATCTCCCATACCTTCTCCCATCCCCCCTCTGACTTTCCAGTAGGGCATGGTAGATCTCTATGCCCCAGTGCCTGTAACTTATTTCACATTTACATATAAAATAATATTGATAATAGCATATATATGTTTTTTTAAACATTTGATTTTAAAACTTTGAATTCCAGATTCATTCCCTTCCTCCCTTGTCACAAACCCTTACTGGGAAGATAAGCAATTCAATAAAGGTGGTACATGTGTAGCTAATGCAAAACATTTCCATAGTGGATATATTATAAAAGACTGACTATATTTCCCTCCCTCCTATCCTACCCCCACTTGTTCAATTCTCTACTTTGATCCTCCCCCTTTTCAAAAGTGGGTGCTTCCAACTTCCCTCCCCACACCCAGCCTGCCCTCCCTTCCATAATGCCCCCTCTCATCCCCTTCCCCCCTACTCTCCTGTAGGGTGAGTAACCCTATTTAGTGTGTATGTCATTCCCTCACTAAGCCAAATTCAGTGAGAATAAGGTTGACTCATTCCCTTTTGCCTTGCTATTCTTCCCCTGCTCTGTGACCATTTTCCCTTGCCTCTTCTATATGAGATAGTTTACCCCTCTCATTGTATTCATCTCTCACCTCTTAATTTCACCTTTTAAGTATCATCCCTTCCCATTAAATTGGTCCTGTGCCCTTTATCTATGTATACCTGTATACATATATACACACATTCACATATGTATTCATATGCCCATATATCCTCCTTTATAGACATATATATGTATGTGTGTGTATACATTTCTATTCCCTTCAATTATTCTCATACTGAAAAAAGTTTCATAGGTTACAATTATTGTTTGTCTATGCAGGAATGTAAATAGTTCAACTTTGATAAGTTCCTTATGATTTCTTTTCCCTGTTTACCTTCTCATGCTTCTCTTGCTTCTTGTATCTGAATGTCAAATTTTCTATTCAACTCTGGCTTTTTCATCAAGAATACTTGAAAGTCCTCTATTCCACTGAATATTTTCCACATGAAACATGATACTCAGTTTTGCTGGGTAGTTGATTCTTGGTTTTAATCCCAGCTCTGGAAGAACATATTCCAAGTCCTTTAATTCCTCAGTGTAGAAGCTGCTAAGGCCTGAGTTATCCTGATTGTGTTTCCACAATATTGAAATTGTTTCTTCCTGGCTGCTTGTAGTATTTTCTCCTTGATCTGGGAATTCTGGAAGATGGCTATAATATTCCTAGGAGTTTTCTTTTTGGGATCTGTTTCAGGAGGTGATCGGTGGATTCTTTCAACCTCTCTTTCCCCCTCTGGGTCTAAAACATCAGGATAATTTTCCTTGAGAATTTCTTGGAGGGTGATTTCTAGGTTCTTTCTTTGATCATGGCTTTCAGGTAGTCCAACAATTTTTAAATTATCTGTCCTGGTCAGTGGTTTTTCCCATGAGATATTTCACATTGCCTTCTATTCTTTCATTTGTTTGGATCTGTTTAACAGCATCTTGATTTCTCATAAAGTCACTAGCTTCCATTTGCTCCAATCTAATTCTTAAGGAATGATTCGGCTCAATGAGCTTTTGAGATTCTTTTTCTGTTTTGCAAATTTGGCTTTTTAAGGCATTCCTCTCCTCATTGCTCTTTTGAGCCTCTTTTGCCATTTGATTCAGTCTATTTTTAAGGTGTTATTTTCCTCAGTCAGGCTGTTGACTCTCATTTCATAATTTTTTTTGCATCGTTCTCATTTCTCTTCCCAATTTTTCCTCCACTTCACTTATCTGCTTCTTAAGGTCCTCTATGGCCAGTAACCAGCTCATATTTTTCTTGGACACTTTTGGTGGAGGAGTTCTGACTTCACTGTCTTCCTCCTGTTCCATGTTTTGATCCTTTTTGTCCCCAAAATAGGAGTGTAAGGTTGGGTTTCTCTACTTGGTTTGCTTCCATTGCCTGCTCATGGTTCTACTCAATTACTTGACTTTTGAGCTTTTTGCCACAGTAGGACTCTGCTACTAGACCAGATAGCTGCTGAAGGTATTAGTTGGGTGCCCTCTCTGAAGCTTCCACATACTCTGACAAGCTGGTCACACACCCCAGGACCTCCACCCTAGACAGCAATCCAGATCCAAACAGGTTAAAGCAAGAGTGATTACCCCTTAGACTGATCTCTTTTTCCCTTTACAATTTGCAGGCCAGGGGCTGAAGCTGCCACTTGGCAGCAGCTGCACAACCGCAGAGCCTCATTGGCTTCTCCCTCCAGGGGATAAAAGCTGACCACACTCCCAAACTACTGGATCCCAAAGTCCACACTGCACTAACCTCTCACTTTGTCCTTGGCATCTATGGGTTGATAATTCTGGAATTCCCCATAGCTGCTGGTGATCTGAAGTCCTTCTAGCCAGTGGCTGGTCAGCCTGAGGCTAAAACCTCTGGCTCATGTGGGCTGTGGTGGCCACTTGCCTCTGGTCTCCCAGGCTATCCTCAGTGGGGGTTTAACTTCTCTGTGTCATTTTGTGGGTTCTGTAGCTCCAAAGTTTGTTCAAAGTCACCTTTTACATGAATTGGAGTTGGTGGGAACCAGAGCTACAAGGAAGTCCTGTTTTTACTCCACCATCTTGACTCTGCCCCTGACATACAGAATTTATAAAGAAAAAACTGTCAAATTCTAAAAACTAATCTGAATCTCCAGTGGCTATGATGATGGGATGCAAATAGATGATTTTTAAAAAGAGGAAACAAATTATAATGAGTTATTTTTTAAAAATAATTTCATCCTGATTAACAGGCATAGAAATAAAATTAAAATAGATTTGCAAAAAAGTAGCTGAACTCAGTGTCTTTGATATTGCAGGGTAAGTGGGCATACTATTTCATTGCTCATGGAATTGTAGATTAACTCAATATTTTTGGATTAATTTCATGACACAAAATGAGTCACATTAATGAAAGGATCCTTAGATTCCATTATGGTTTTCTACCTTGAAGGTTATAAAATAAAAATAATAACTCTACAGGGATATTTATAGTGGTGTTATTGTTGATTTAAAAAATTGTGAGCAGCTTTTATATCAACACTTTGTAATAGCTGAACAACTTGTGTTTTGGCAATATGTTGGAATAGTATAACATCATTAAAGTGGAATATGAAGAAGGTGGAAAAGTGTGAAATAATGCAAAATGAGGAAATTAGAACCATGAAAATTGTATACATATTGTATATTTACATATTTTTCATCTACACATAGGAAGTTTTATCTGACTTGTGATTACTTTATCTATCAATGGTTAATGGTGTATCATTGCATTTAAAATTATAATAGTTTATAGAAACTACTGCAATCTCATTTTGCAGGTATTAAAACTGTGCCTCAGAGAGGTGAAACCAATTGCTTAAGGCCACAAAGGCAGCAAATAGCACTATCTCCTTGGGGTGAACTTTTATCTATTTTATTTTGGGGTAGGAACATTTTCATTTTCACTACTGTTTATAGGTTGGGTAGGTAGTTATTTCCAGTATGCACATTCATCTGTAGCCTTTGGTCCTAGGACTCTATAACCAAATGACTTTTTTTCTGTGTGCCTCTTTAAGGTAACTTTCAGGATTTGTTTCTATATTCCATTTCCCCTTTGCTAGTGTCCCATATGATTTGTTCTCTCATTTCCTCTTCTTCCTTGCATATGACTTCTTTATTTCTTAGAAAATCGTCAGAATCTATTGGTCTGTATAGAGATGGAAGAAGTATATTTAGGACAAGCATTCATTTTGATAGTTTCCTTTTGGGACAGCAATGGATGGATATATATGCTACTACTGATACTAGACTCATTCAGAACACCTGACTGCCCAGATGAAAGCAGGAACTGGTTTTCCCAAGTTGTTTTCAGTTGCCTGATAACAGGTGTTCAATATTTCTGACAGGATTTCGTGCCATATGCATGTTTTATGGCTCTTTTATTTTGCTTTTAATTCTGTGGTTTTTAAGACTTCATAGTACTTCAAGTTAATGTGCTAAAGTTGTAGCTTTTAAAAAGAACACATGCGTGACTTAGGGATACTGCTGTAGCTATTGGTATGGTGATGTTTTTCAGGGTCACTCAAGCATACAGTGAAAAACAGTCATTTGCACTGATGTCCAAGTGATGGTTTAAAAAATGTTAAGAGCTGACAAACTGTCTTTGAGAACTAGCTTAATTAATCATTAGCAAAGATGTTTCAAATGACCTGATAGCTCAAATGATTGTTACTGACACATCTGCAGTGTCGATAGACTTCTTGAAGTTGGTAAATAGTAAAAAGATAAGTGAGAAAAAGTCGCTAAGTATTGGTTCATTATGAAGAAAAAATTGCTTGATCTATATAAGATAATGTTAATACTGGAGGATTAAAAATTGAAAGAGATTAATTTTTACTGATGGAAATTATTTGTCTCATTCAAAGCTATACAAAAAAGCCTATTTTCAGAAGAAATATAGCTCAGTCTATATGATATGGGAATCTTCATCATAATATAAAGCATCCTCCCAAAGAAATTTTGTAGGAATATTTTTCCAGGTCACCTTGAAATCTTATCTTCATTGAAGGAATAACGGACCCTAATAAATACATGGATATTTTGAATAGTACAATTGTTTTCAAAGTAGGGAAATTCCCAGATGGAGGTAGAACAAGGCTACAAAATTTGATACTACACTACACATCACAAAAAGCTAAGAAATCCATCCAAGGGTTGGAGAACAATATGGTTTAATGACCTGGGAGCTCATCTCATTTGAACATCACTGAAAAATATATGTGTTTTAATTAAGGTTAAGTCTTGGATGGGGGAAAATGGGCTGTTAGAATTATGATTAATATCTAATGGGTTGTGTGCTTTCATGATGAATTAAAGAATACATGTTATGATCTTGTGAATTCAATTATATAAAATAAGTAATTGCAGTGAAAGGAAGATATATAACAGATCAAAATAATTTTAAGGATAGAAAAAGTTTTAAGCTTTATTGTATAAATTAATGAATATTAATATTTTACTTCATCATAGTTAATTTAAATACAATTACATGTCTTTGTTCTTGTGTTGTGGGATATGTATATGTCCTGTATCCCTATTAAACAAAGTCTTTTTAAAATTTGGAGGCTTCTCATATTTTAAATAGTTCCTTAACTTGGGAGAGAGAGTTGGACAGGGTAACAAGGCGTAGAACAGTTAAAATCTGCATTCATAGAGGGAATGCTCACAACAGAATATGATGGTTCACTCTGAATATTGCTAAAGTCATATCTATGCCTATATACCTTTATAGTTTATAAAACACATTCTTTGTAACAAACATAAAAAGCAGGTAGTATAAGTATGATTTTATGGATGAAAAACCAAGGCTGCAAAGATTTGAAGTTGACCAAAGTCATATAGCTGATAATAAGCAGCGATTCAAATCTATATTTCCTTGCTCTAGGTTCAGTGGAACAGCATTTAAAAAAAATATTCCTTGCTACATCTGCTATTTATGCTAATACCTGTGTTGGACTTAATTTAGATGAGAGTAGGTTGGACTGATCTTTGATTAAGCCAAGGTTTTATATATAGGCCAAATGACTAATGTAATGATGATTCAAGGATCTTTATTTAAATACTAGAAAACAGACTTTTAGGTACCCTAGAGTGCTTTAGAAGCAGCCACTTACACATAAATGATTGATATTTTAATTAAAAATATTGTCTCTAGTCACTTTCATAATTTCCATATGAAACTATGGAAACTTTGTTGACCTAGATATTCTAAATACATCACTCTGTCCACTTATACCATCCCCTTTGAGTTTTTATATGTTCTTGAAAATAATTAAGCTATATTTCATTACAATTACTCTCTAATTCAGATTTGTTCAGTAATTCAGAATGGTTTCCCCTGCCCCTTCACAATTACATTGCTCAAATTCGTAATATTTTACAGCATGGTGTCAGTGTAATAATCATAAGAAACTCCTATATGCTGGGGATACCAGCACAAGTGAGATGAATGAGTAGGTTCTTTACACTATGCTAATCTGTCATTTGTGAAAGAAATGTGAGGACCATAAGATCCCTCCCATTCTGGTGGTATACCACAGTGGTGAGTCTGTGTAACAGGTAAGCACTGAGCACCTGGGTGTTGGGTATTAGCAATGCTAGGAGGAAGCTGAAAAGGAGACAGAATGGCACCTAACAGTTTGATTACTATACATTTTCAACAATGGCTCTCATCTTTTCTGTCCTGTTTGCTGATATAAGAAACTGTGGTCAATGACTTGCTTTCCCTTATAGGTTCTTTTTTTTTTTTTTTTTGGTCTCTTATGTTACAAAAGGTAATGAGTCATTGCAATTGTCTTTCTAAAAATTAATATTTTGATATCTTTCATTTTAATAATAGTAATTTCTTGGTATACTTTGCTTTCTTATCCCCTCCACCTTTGCTATTGAATCTTTTAACAAACAAAAATAACTCTAATATATTAGCTGTATCTGATGATGCATATGGCATTCTGTCCTAGTTACTCACCTCTCTGTCTTTGTCATTGTATATTTGACAGTAACATTTCAATTAAGTTAGAGCTTCCTTAAGAGTGTTTCTTTTTTCAGTTGCATTAACACACATATAAATATTTCTGGGCATCAATTTATAGAAATCTTCCCATGTTTTTCTGAACATTTCTTACTATAAAATCATGTTCCACTACTAACTTATTCCACAGTTTACTTGGCTAACACTTGGGTACATAGCATCTGTCTTAAGGTATTCTGTACTGTACTGCTCTATATTTTAAGTCAGTGAAATATTGCATCATTTCTTTGGCTTACTTTGCCTATGTTCAAACCACCTGTTACCTACGTGTATATAGCAAATAAAAGCTAACTTAAAACCCATGTTGTTTCAGGACAGGGAAATTGGCTTTCTTCTAGCATTGGTGAACTTGCCTTGCTTTTTAATGTTACGTATTATGCACAAACAAACAAAAATAAACACTGATGAAATGGCCCAGGGAATCATTCTTTGTGGCCCAGAAACAAATCTGAATTATGGAATGGATAAAAGGAAATTTTTTTTAAAGGATGAAAGAGTAGGAGAGTTAAGGTGCGTTTTTGTTCCAAACGCAGTATTAAAAACTAGAGTATATTATTTAAACCTTTTTAAAAAAACTGAGCTGTATTACATGAATGGTTTCAGGAAAAAAAGCAGTAGGTGTTCTGTACTATACTGTTTCATTAAGTAATAATTCTATTCTATTATTTTACATTTATATGATTAATTTTGTCCCAGAAGATCTCAATGTGATTCACAAATTATAGCTAGCAGATTCTTTTTATACCACTGAAAAGTAGTTACCTTGGTATTGGGGGTAAAATAATCTGGAATGACAACCAGTATGACGGTACATTTCAGAGAATAGGTTCTTGAGATACCCAGGAATAGATGAATCCTACAGTTTCTGTCCCCCATACAAAGTACTTAATATGCCCACTTTGCCTCCAGAGTTTTTTCTTTTAAGATTCTTTCAAGTCTCCTCATAAATGCTTTCTTCCTAATGTCTTAAGCATTTTTTAAAACTCTCACTGGTCTCCCTTTTAAGAAGTTTATGCCCTCGGTTCAGTGCCAAGGCTCCTCTTTTCTTTCATCCTTTCTTTTATTTGTTACTTCATTTGTTTCATAATCTTGCTATTCATTTAACCTCAGATAAGGAGCCAGGATGCACATGAATTAGGGAATAGGAAGTCTGACATATTTTAAACCCTAAATCCTGAATTTATAAGTGAGGAGGGTTTCTTCTGTAGCATAATGAATAGCCATTATGTTATGACAAAGGGCAGGCATTATCCAGAGTTAAGGCCACATAGGAAACACAAAAGAGATTGAAGAGATATTTGGAGCCATTCATAATTTGAAGATGAATTAGTATACCTGTCTTCCCACATTTCCTCCAACAATGAATTTTTCCATGTTAGTTTGATAGATGACATGATACTTCACAGTTGTTTTAATTTTCATTTCTTTGGTTAGTCTTCTAAACATCTTCATGTGGTTGTTAATTTGCCTTTCTTTTGAAAATTGTTAGCTTTTACATTAAACTACTTGCCTATAGATAAAGATTTGTGTAAATTTTCTATAGATTTATTTCTCTGCATCTCTGACAGAATGTAAGCATCTTTAGAACAGGGTCTGTTACTTTTTTTTAATCCCCAGCACCTAGTATGGTATTTGGCACCAAGAAGTGATTAATAAAATGGTTGTTGAATGGAATTGGAATGTGTGTGTGTGTGTCTGTGTCTTTGTGTTGGGGGAAGGGGAATAACAAAATCATATAACATTTTGCCTTTTATGCCAATGCATAATAGTAGTGAACATATGTCATACTTGTTGGCTTCTGTGACCTCATGGAGAAAATATTATCAATGTACCTACCAATGCTTAATCACACTCTTTCCCTGGGCTTTATATAGTCCCAGTGCCTACCTACACCCTCCAAGGAACAGCCATTGAAAGTCTCACAGGGTCTTTCCTACAGGTTTGGAAAAAGAAATGAGTATGGCCTTTGCCAGTTACAGATGCTTCAGTGCTATTGTCGAAGAGAGAAATGTGTAGGATTGGAGCCAAAGCCAGCCTCTCTAATCCAGCTGGCTGGTCTGCCTCCTCCATTAATCTGCCCATCTTAAAGAGGGGCTATTCTTTAACTGCACTACAAGACATGCAGAAAGATTGGATGTCATTAAGAGACATCTGCCAGTGGGAAAATACATTCTTACAGAAGCATCTCAATTTTAGAATGACAAACTACTAATAAAACTGCAGACAGCCAGAACCATCACCTATGAGGCTAGGTGGCAAAACTTGTTTCCTTCTTACAATTAGATGGTGGTGCCCATTTATTCAAACCTGCTATGGAGTCCTCAACTCCATCACTGCAACATCTTTCCTTACAGCTATTGAACTTATAGATGCCATTCTGTCTAGGAGATCTCTAGTAATAGTTTTGAAGAATTTTATATTATGTGACTACTGCTAATAGATTTTGAGGTTTTTGAAACTTGTTACCATGTGCAAATCAGATAGAGGTAACAGGTCAAATTCTGTCATGCAATAATCTACATTCCACTATGCATTACTCAAATCCCCACTCATTGCCCACTTGATTTATAGGGCAACAGACAAAGAAGGCATCTTGCCTCACCATTTTATATTACCTCACCCCCATATCTCTCTGTGCAATCATGGTAGAAACTGTTTTGAACCATGATTGTGAGAACTTATATCTAATACCTGGGAACTAGAGATTGTTATGGCTATGGATCCTGGGAACTAAACCCTAAAAAAAGATAACAAAATCCTTATACTGAAATCCGCCTTACAAATTTGAAACTAGTATTCCCTGACTCCAAATCAAAGATGTCTGCCTATGTAGCATGTCATGACTTTTTTGAAATACATTGTTAGAAGTCCTAATCCTGGCCTTCTTGGACTACAGATGATATAGGGCTGCTGCTTAGCCTTTCTCTAATGCATCCATGAAATGTGAACTCACAATTGACAACAAGTGATACGATGATGGGAAGGAAAGAAAGAAAACATTAAAGCAAATTACCATTGATTTTTAACAGGTATGACAAATATATCCATATCTACCCTTTTCCTACTATTTTGCATGAATGAATGTATGCATATAAGTGAATGCACTAATTTGCTTGATCTCTGTATTGCCTTCTAATTTCTAAATCCTATGATGCTATGTGTATACTATTTTGCAAGCAAATGAACATTTAGTCAAGTTTTTCAAGTGGGAGTCTATAGTGCTTGAGGGAGGGAATGAGAAGTTAAAAGGTAAGTTGTGGGAATTTTTGGAAAGGAATGGAAGGATATTAATAACTACTACTTGCCAAGAACTGTGCTAAGTACAGGAAACATAAGTAAAAAAGTGTGATAATGCCTGATCTTAAAGATCTCCTATTTATGTAGGAAAGTCGGGCTGCAAGTCAGATGGCAAAGCCTAGGGATTGTTAGATTTCACTGTTGGGAAGGGGAGACCCTGGTGGTATCTGGGCAGGAAGAGTTAAGGTTGAGACTCTTAAGGGAAATGCAGATCATTGCCAGTATGGTGGACAATTTCCACCGTCTCTGGGCAGGTTACAGTCGATGATGATGATGATGATGATGATGGTAATGGTGATGATAAGCCTTTTTCTCTCTCTGCTTGGTCAAATAATTCTTTCAAAGGATTTTCCTTCTTACATCCAAAGTAGAAAAAAGCATTGTGAAGAATTTACATCTTTCCTGTGGATGCCTATCTCTAATTTTCATATGCCAATATTCCATCACTCTTTTACAGTCTAAATGCTGCTAGAATATGAAAGGCTTGGGGACCAGAGAACATTCCCTTAATTGCAGAGTTGTATATGAAACTGTCTTCCTCCTCCACAATCAATGCCACCTCTTTCTTAATCCCAGCTGCCAGTGTATAAGAATAAGAGACAGGTCACAAGAAATTACAGAAGACAAGTACCTCTTGCTACTACATTTTGAGACTATTGGAGAAACATAGATGACATTTTTCTGATGTCAGGGATAAGCTATAATAAAATGAAAGTGAAAACTATAAGGTATAAAGCCTTGATCATAGTCAGTTAGTAAATATTTATTAAATGCCTCC
Organism: Gymnobelideus leadbeateri; assembly: GCA_011680675.1. Classification (NCBI taxonomy): domain Eukaryota; kingdom Metazoa; phylum Chordata; class Mammalia; order Diprotodontia; family Petauridae; genus Gymnobelideus; species Gymnobelideus leadbeateri. Next base: position 41,816 of record WOXC01005614.1, on the reverse strand, counting down.
TTTGTTCAAGTCACAATGCTAAGCTTTAGGAACATAAAGAAAGGCAAATGTCAGTCATTGCTCTCAAGGAACTCATGATCTAACAGTGGGGACAAAATGCAAACAACTATGTATAAACAAGATTATATATGAGATAAAATGGAAAAAATCAAAAGAGGGAAGGCACTAGGATTGAAGATCTTACTTTACTTATGTGAAAAAACAACATAAAAATAGAACCTCAAATATGGCACTTGATCGTAGAACCCTAGATTGAGATGTGGAAGGGGACCTCAAAGGTCATTCAGTGTTACCTTGCCCCCTTTCAAGATGACCAAACTCAAGTCTATTTGATGTTCCCAAGGTTACAGGCAGGAGTAGACAAGCCAGGATTTGAACCTGGGTCTTCTGATGCCAAATCTGTCTCTTTTTCCATCATAGCACAAGTGTCAGAATATTTGTTGAGTTCATTTGAAGTGAATTGGCTGCAAGGGAGCCTGTGTATTTACAGTTTTAGCCATAGCTATAGGATGAAATTTCTGCCATAATAGGCCTTATAGCAAAAACCTGGAAAGACAAGTCTTTTTATTGGTAGATTTATAGGTCCAAGATGAATGCAAAAGTGAGTACTTCAGTGTCACAATGAGGCTGTCATCTAATCTCTCTTCTAATGGCACAGAGTGCAACCTTCTCATCCTTTATCTTAGCTTGGGCAACTCTAGCTGATAGAATGTTGAACTTGGAGTTAGAAAGACCCAGGTTCAAATCCTACCTCAGATACTTATTGTGTGAAACCTTAGGCAAGTCATCTAATGTTTCTACCTCAGTTTTTTCCTTTGTAAAATGAAGGTCTTGCAAGTATAGCAAAAAGGGTTTAGAAATAGGATAAATGAAGGCAATTGATTTTTTGTCAGATCTAAACTTGGGTACTACTGTATCTGTGATTTTCCTTTTCACAAATCCTAGAACTACTACAGAGTTTGAGAAAATATATCATGTCTTAGAGATCTTCAGAATAAAATGGTCTTAACTAAATTGACCAGTATTTTATCACAAGATCTTAGACTGTGCAATTCTACTGTAGTGTCTAAAGGAATCTCTGTCAATGAGAAAGGAGGTAACATGGGATAGAGCCTACTTTAAAAAAAAACCTTCTTCTAAAATGTGCTTGCCCCCTATAGAAGTTAAAGAAGCAAAATAGTATACTTTCCCAGAATACAGTATTTCTTAGTTGGGTGTGTACTTTAAGTACTTTTTAAAGATAAGGTATATAAAAATATATGAAAAATTGGTTTTCATGCTATTTTTGTTCCAGTATAGAAAGTTGAAAATTAGCCACATTTCAGAATGTTTCATAAATTCTACCCTACCTGGTTGTTATGAGGATCATATGAAATATTGTATATAAAGTACTTTGTACACCTTAAAAATATTCCATTTTATCAGGTGGAAAAAACAATAATAACAACAACAAACATATGACCTCTACTCCTTAACTCTGAAATCCAATGAGGCTACTTGAGTAATTATATTGTTTATCCCAGCAAATATTGAAATACATAATATCACAATCTAATGATATGATAATGTTTCTGGGCATGCAGTTTTGGAACAAATCAGCCTTTGGTTTATCCATGTGTGAATTATCTGTGCAGAATTTTAGATTCCACACCAACCCTCTTAACTCATTTGGGATGCAAAGAGTGCCTCCTCACAGCACCTAAATGCTAAGGGTCAAAAGTACCAACTAATTTTATTATTAATCTATTACAAGGAATACAAGGAAGAAGGTAACTCTCCTGGAAAATGGCCAGATAATGCTGTTTTAAATTAGAAATAGGTGATTCTGGGGCGGCTAGGTGGCACAGTGAATAGAGCGCCGGCCCTGGAGTCAGAAGGACCTGAGTTCGGAGCCGGCCTCCGACACAAACAAAAACCTAGCCGTGTAACCTTGGGCAAGTTACTTAACCCCAATTGCTTTAAAAAAAAAAAAGAAATAGGTGATTCTACAACTTTACTTCCCTGTTAATTTGGCTAAGCAAGGGTAGATCATATAGTTAGCTGAAAATAAACTAGTGAATGCCAGTTGAAAGTTCAACAAACTTCAACTTGCTTTTATCTGTGTCATATTATCTATGAAATTACCATGCACAAGATGGATACATTTTTCTGATGAGGAAATCGAGATCTGGTGAGGTTATAATTTGTATAAAGAGACATAGCAGTATAGTGTTGCAGGTGAGATTAGATTGCTTGGTACTCACTGCCCTCTGGCTGGACCTACCTCTATCCAAAATCTGGCCCATTGAGGGATAAAAACCTCTGGAAGGTTTTTATGTTGTGTAGCTGATAAAAATGTGTTGTCAAAAATCAGTAAAAGAGATGATGATTCACCTGAATTCTTGATTACCTTGCACTTCGGGGTAGCTAGGTGGTACTTGGAATAGTGGGATATGTGGGCCTAGAGTCAGAAAGATGAGTTCAAATTTTGCTTCAGACACTAGCTATGTGACCCTGGCTAAATCACTTTAGGTATTTTTGCCTGAGTGTCCTCAATTTTAAAATAGGAATAATAATACCAACAAATTCACAGAGTTATTTTGAGGATTTAAATGAAATAACATTTGTGAAAAGCTTTTAGCACAGTGCCTGGCACATAGTAATAAATGTTGATTCCCTTCCTTCTCCTCCCTTGTATTTGAAGTACACATAGCAAAATTTTATTAAATCAGATTAAAGGCACAATAATGCTATCCAAATTACTGAAGTCTAAATTATATTATGTTGTTAAGGAAATAGTTCTTTAAAAATCATTTTCAGTAGAAGAACCAAAATTAGGCATCATAGCCTCTGGCATTTAGGGCTAGAAGGACTTAGGGCTTAAAGATCATCTGGCTAAAGACCATCATTTTCCAGATGAGGAAACTGAGGACTAGAAAAGTTGTGACTTGCCCCAAGGTCAGACAGACAATAAATGGGAGATTTAGAACTTGAAGCCTGGTGCTCTGTTTCCAAGTCCAAGGCTCTTTCCCTGTGTCACCATTGTCTTACTGGGTTAAGGGTGGAAAATTATAAATGAAGATGGACCTGCATTCTGTAATATCTTAAATATATAAAGTTATAACATTTATTTCTAATTTTGTACTAAATAGAAGTCATATGAACTCTCCCTTTTTTTGAAAGAGAAAGGCAAGGCAATTGGAGGTAAGTGACTTACCTAAGGTCACACGGCTAGTTTAGTCAAGTGTGTGAGATCAGATTTGAACTCAGGACCTCCTGACTCCAGGGCTGGTACTCTATTCACTGTGCCACTAGCTGCCCCATATGAACTCTTTCTAAATTGGTTTTAAGGGATTTAGATTCAAAAACTTCTTCTTTCTTCCCCCCAACCCTTCCCCATCTATTCTAGAGTCCAGGTTTTGCTTAGCTGAGGCATTTTCCTGTTATATGAAAGATTCTTTTATATGAAATGCAAGTTTCTGTTAATATTGTAGCACCTTGTCACAGATCAATAAAATTAGCAACACCATCCCTTTTGGGTCATACAATGTTCTAGACATTGGATCAGCTAATTTTTAATAAATATGATGAATTTGGTCATTTATAGCCTCAGAATTTGTGTAAAGGAGAAAATAATGGGGAGGGTATTTCTTTAGATGAAATGAACTAATGAGCAGCAGCTATTCTCATACACATAAAAATAATGAAAATGGCAGATTTTGTTTGTTTTCTAGACCCTTAAAACTCTTTTTAATTCTTGTCCAGGCAGTGGCAACACAAAAGATCCCTTTTGATTAAGCATCTTGTTATTAATTAGAGATAAAATGTTATCACTTTAAGCCAAAATATGAATAATTCCTTTCCAGTTAGAAACAATCCACCTAATTCCCTTCTATTATGCTACTCTTTGAGTCTTTAATAGGAGTATTGAATATGTGCATCACAGTACAAATTTGACAGATCTGACTTGTTTAGATTCATTCTTGCCTCATATTGTTCAGGAGCAGGGAGGAAAAATACATCATAAGGAACTAATAAGTGAGATAGGAATTTATGTTATGTATAAAAGGTCTGCCATTCTTAAGAGAATGTATTTGCATCAATTATTTTGTTGGGAAACTGTCTTTTTTCCTCTTTTATTTAAGCAGTAAAGTAGAAAGATGACAAAGATAACTTCAAGCACCTGACTCAGGATGTGAAAAATGAATGCATTGGTTATGTCAATTAGATTTTTTTCCCTTTTATTGTGACATAAATTTGCATGGATGAAAAGTGGAAATGGGGAATAAAATGTAGGGGACCCTCAATAAATGTAATCATATATAGCACCAGAAACCTTATGGAGATGCTCACAATCAACTAGCTGCAATTTTCTTTTTTTTTTTATCAACGAGCATTTATTAAGCACTTACTATATGTAGAGCACATAGGTTACAAATAAAAAGAGCCCCTGCTCTCAAGGACCTTCCATTCCAGTGGGAGAGATGATACATATAGAAGGTTTTTAGCTGCAATTTTCAAATTGGTATTCAACAGAGGGGGAAAAAAGCTCATAACAAAAAAAAGCAGGATGCCACTGCTTTTTAGTTACATATTACTATATTTTACACTTAAAGGAACTTTTAGTAGCTTATTCATTACTTTAAATGAACTAATTACCCTAGGAAGCTTGTCCTATCATCTGTTTCTCAGTCTGGATAGCAAATGCAATACCACAATTTAGGTACGTGAAGTTCTGCGGAAAATTCATTTTTTTAAAATAATTGACAACCATTAAGTTAAAAAAGAATTATAAGAGGTTGCAGTTTTGAAACACTGAGCATCTCATTGTCTGTATTTAGGAACAGTAGGGAAATAATGGCACTATCTTTAGGGTAAAAAGCAGTCAAAAATGTACCAATGATGTAGCGTGGCCATATGCTGATGTGAAGCAGGCTCCATCCATTCTAAATGTAGGTCATTGAGTAGTAATGTAGAAAAGAACATCGCATCTGCTTTCAAGCATTTTGTAAAAGTGCTAATGATGTAAAAATAAGAACTGGCAAACACCCAGAAGGAAAAGTAATAGAGTAACACGTAGGTGAAATAATTGTGAGTTTAAGAGACAGTTTGATAGCTACCATAATAATTTATGTAGCATTTTGATGTTTGCAAAGCAATTTACATATCCTACTGCATACATCCCTTGCTTTGATGGAATACAATGTCATCATTATGTATAATTCCCATCCTATTGCAGATTCTAAACCTCAATAGTTCTTAGACATATGTTGTCAGAAATTTATTTTGAAGTTTCTTTCAATCTAGCATGCCAAAGCCCTTCAAGTATTTCATGAATACTAGAGCAGCCCTTGCTTGGTCTGACCTGTTATCCATTACTGTTTCTGTACAGGCTCATCAAAAGTCATAGATCTGTAGCCAGAAGGAAACTTAGAAGTTGTCTAAGACACCAAGGCTTAGAGATATTTAGTAGAAAGAATCAGAGGCAGGATTTGAATCAAGCTTGTCTGACTCTGATAAGTGCTTTGACCACTGGACTCTCCCATACTTGCCCATAATGTTTTACAATCTTCCAATACACAATGAAGATTTTTGTGTCAATATTCACATGTGAGTTATTATCTACCTACTAAGTTATCAGCTCCATTTACTGTTTGCAGGGTCTGTTCAGAATATATACACTTGTGGCCTAAGTAAATAAGTTGCCTAGTCAACTGACCACCATTATATGTGCTACATGGATTGTTCACCCATTATGATTTTCCTGGGAGAACTTCAAGGACAATCTTTTTTGAGTAACTCTGGATATCACTGGAGAGGCCATGTCATTGTCATAGTAGTTTTATTCTTGTTTGTCTTCCATTTTTCAGATCCAATCCCTCATTAAGATTAAGATCAGTTGCATTGGACTTGTGATCATATGCAGCCTTCCTATCTTTATGCTTCTAAGTGATATTGATCTTGACTTTTGTTGTAGTTGCTCAATTGTCTGATTGCACACAGACCAGTGATTTTGACAAAACCTCCCCACCAATAACTGGTAGTGTTCTTGTTGTTCTCTCTCTCTCTCTCTCTCTCTCTCTCTCTCTCTCTCTCTCTCTCATCAGTTCAATTGCTGATAATTTAAAATCGTCTAACTCCTCTAACATTTATTAAGCATTTACATGCGTTTCACTATCCAAGGTGCTATAGATACAAAGACATTTATGAAATATCCCTTGCTCTCAAGGAGCATGCATTCTTTTAGGGGGACACAATGTACTTTTAGAATTACATATAGAATAAATAAAAGATAACTCAAAGACAGAAGACATTAACAGTTGAGGGGATCAGCAAAGACTTCATTTAGCAGGTCAAATGTAAGCTGATTTTTTAAAACTTGTAAAGATTCCATGAGAGAATGTTTAGGAGTAAGAGCTTTCTAGGAATGAAAGACAGCAAGTTCCAAGAGATGGAGATGTGAAGTGAAGTGCCATGAGTAGAAGCCAGGAGGCCAGTTTGTCTAGATCGTAATGTTTGAGGAGTGAGTAATATATGAGAGAAGGCATTTATGCTATGCAGCAATTAGGATTTTGAGTTATATACAAGCTTTTAGCCTCTTTAATTTCTTGATTCCCCCCAAATAACTTTTTTGACATTCTTTAATGCATTTATTTATTTCTACATCCATTTAATTTTTTTTTGAGTTACAAATTCTCTCTCTCCTGCCCTGTTCCCACCCATTGAGAAGGCAAGCAATATATCTATTAATACATGTGAAATCATGCAAAACGTATTTTCATATTAGCCATGTTGTAAAAAGAAAAGTAAGAAAAAGAAAGTGAAAAAAATATACTTCAATCTGCACTCAGACATCATTAGTTCTCTTTTGAGATGGCTGGCATTTTTCATAAGGACTCCTTCAGAATTGTCTTGGATCATTGTCTTGAATGGAGTAGCTAAGTCTTTCACAGTTAATCACCCTCACAATATTGCTATTACTATATACAATCTTCTGATTCTGCTCGCTTCACTGTATATCAGTTCATATGAGTCTTTCCAGGTTTTTCTGAAATTATTCCCCTCATCGTTTCTTATAGTTCAATAGTATTCCATCACAATCATGTATCATAGCTCATTGAACCATTCCCCAATGATGCTCATCACTTCAGTCTCCAGTTCTTTGTCAGCACAAAAAGCTGCTATAAATAATTTTGGGCGGAGGGTCCTTTTCCTTTTCCTTTGATCTTTTAAGAGTATAGTCCTAGTGGTGATATTGCTAGGTCAAAGGGCATATAGTTTTATAGCCCTTTGGGCATAGTTACCAATTGTTCTTTGGAATGGTTGTATCAGTTTACAACTCTACCAAGAGTACTTTGGTGTCCCAATTTTTCCACATCCCCTCCAACATTTGTCATTTTCCTTTCTTATTATGTTAGCCAGTCTGATATGTGTGAGGTGGTACCTCTGAATTGTTTTAATGTGCTTTTCTTTAATCAATATTGATTTAGAGTATTTTATTTTTATTTTGTAAAGCAATTGGGGTTAAGTAACTTGCTCAAGGTTACACGGCTAGTCATTATTTATGTCTGGGTGCTCATTTTCTGAGGCCGGATTCGTTCTTGTGTCATCCCAACTCCAAGGCTGGCACTCTTACTCACTGTACCACCTAGCCACCCCTAGAGTACTTTTTCATATTATTATATATAACTGATTTCTTTTTCTGAAAACTACCTGTTAATGTCCTTTGACTGCATATCAGTTGAGGAATATCTGTTATTTTTACAAATTTGACTCAGCTTCCTATATATTTGTGAATTGAGGACTTTATCAGAGGAACTTTCTACAATTTTCATATCTTCTAATTTTGGCTACATTAGTTTTGTTTGTGGAAACCCTTTTTAATTTAGTGTATTCAAAATTATCCATTTTATATTCCTTGATCCTTTCTCTCTCTTGTTTGGTCATAATTTTTTTTTCCTTATCTATATATCTGACAGATAAAATTTTCCATGCTCCCCTATTTTGTTTATGATATCACCCTTTATGTCTAAATCATGTACCCATTTTGACCTTATCCTGTTATATACAGTGTTAGATGTTGGTTAATACCCAGTTTCTGCCAAACTGTAGAGAAGTAATTATTTTTTTTAAATAATATGTTACTGTTTCCCCAACTACACATATAAACAATTTTAACATCTTTTTTTTCTTTTTCTTTTTGGAGGGCAATTGGGGTTAAGTAACTTGCCCAAGGTCACACGGCTAGGTTTTTGTGTGTGCGTTAAGTGTCTGAGGCCAAATCTGAACTCAGGTCTTCCTGACTCCAGGGCTGACGCTCTACTCACTGTGCCACCTAGCTGCCCCTTTAACATCTTTTTTTTTTTTTTAGTTTTGAGTTTCAAATTCTATCCCTTCATGCCTCCCCTCTCACCTCCTTGAGATGGTAAGCAATCTGACAAAGGTTATACATGTGCAATCATGTAAAACATTTCTATATTAGTCATTTTGTGGAAGAAAACTCAAAAAAAGCAGGCTTTTAAAAAAAAAAACATTCCTGTTGAAATAAACTTTACAAACTTGTTTACTCACATATCTATGGAGAAACTATGAGCTATCTAATCTTACCATTTCTTTTGCTTAGAATGTCAATATGTATTTGATACAGTTCTTCCAGTATTATCTTGACTTGGCTGTTGAACAAAGATCATATTTTTTGAACACCAATAATTGATGTTCGTAGTCTTGAAATCGTGTGATTCTTACTACTGTCTGCTTCATTTTTAGTTCCTCAAATATCTTTGTGTGTGTGTCTATGTGATTTAGAGATTCATTTTATAGTTTAATCTTCTTTTGGGGTTTTTATGGCCAAGGAAATTCATAAATCTATTGGTCATCCTTCTAGAAATTGATCTATTTATTCCTTTATTTTTGGAGGGGGGTAGGTAAAACCATTGGGGTTAAGTGACTTGCCCACAGTCACGTGTGCAAGGAAAGATTTGAACTCAGGTCCTTCTGACTCCAGAGCTAGTACTCTATTCACCTAGCTGCTTTGATATATTTATTTTTAGATGGACTAATATTTGAAGAGTAGACAATTTGATTTTGGTACAGATTATTTTTTTAAAAGCCTTTCATCTCTTTAAACCCTGCAAGAGTTAGCACTCCACTGGCATAGATTTTGAGAAGCCACATTAAAATTTACACACTAAAATAAAGAATTGAAGGACACCTTTCATCAAGGCAATTATATAAAACACTGAGGACTTCTTAAATAAATGGGAAACTTTCTTACTTCAGAGTAAGGTGACTGAATGATAAAAACATCCCAGGACTTGAATAAATCAATAAATGAAGTGACCCAAAGATCAGTCCAGAATTTTTAGGATACTACACACATACACACACACACATACACACAAACACACAAACTTTTATTGACAGTTCCTCTCACTTTGTATTACCATAATAAGAATTATTATAGCTTACTATAATAGTTATTACTATTATAGCTTAATATAATATTTGAAATCAAGTAAATTTCATCTTACCATCACCATCAATGTTGTTATATGCCCTATGATATTTGAGGTCTAGTTGCGGACTGTTGTGATATAAAAAATATCATAATAGTTTTTAGAGAAATATATATTATTGATTTGATAAAAGGTATAAATATTAAAACTCTTTTAGAGATTAGCAGCTAGACATTGTTCTAAGTTGAATAATGTTCTAAACAAAATATCATTTTACTTAAGTTGGTCTTAATATATAGGTATGTGCATGTAGATTAAAGGGAAAATTAGATTCAACTTCTTAAATAGACAAATAACATATTCTTCTTATCAAAGACTTTGGATGAGAAGATGCAGGTAGTACTATAATTCTGTTTTGTTGTTAATGAAATGCTTTTATTGTCTAACAGCATCTATTTCATCTTTGTTAGATTGGATTTTAATTGAGTTGGGTGAAATAAAATACAGTTAAACTAATAGACATAAAATTGTAAATGTAACTGCATTTAATGAGTCTAATTAGTAGCTGTACTTATGTGAAATTCAGTAACAAGTTGGCTGATGAGGATAGGTGAGAAGGTATTGATGGATGTTATGGAGAAAATTTCTGTATTGGCATGGGCATTGTATTTTTCTGAAAGTTCTTATAAGACTTCTTTTGGATTCCATAGAAGGTGCACATGTTCTAGAAACCAATAAAAATTCTGAAATTCAATAGTATTTCATTTATAGAGCCGAGTTATTTAATATGTAGGCTTAAACCATAGGATATTTATTTTAATAATTCTGCTGTGATCCCTTATTTATTATTTATTGCTAAAATGAGCTAGGGGTAGAGGTATGTGAGTGAACTGTTCTAGATGACTGCTAATGAGAGAGTAAATACAGGGTCTTCTATAGCTGCTAACTTCATATGTGTATGTGCTTATTTATAAATAATCATTATGCTACTCTACTAGTAACTCTACATACCATAAAACTAACATAAGTTAGACTTTTTATTAACAAAGTAGAAAAAATAAGATATTTTTGATGATATATATATATACATATATAAAATAAGATATATTTGATGCTAGAACCAATCAGAAGACAGTGGCATTTATTTATTAGGGAAGTGGTTTGCTTCAGAGCTGTGCTGTAGGGAAATCACTTTGGCAGTTGGGTGGAAGATGGATTGGGAATGGGAGAAACTTTAAGCAGGAAGACCAACAAGACTATTCTAACAGTGTGAGAGGTGATTATGGCCTGAACTAGGGTAGTGGCCATCTGAGTAGAGAGAAGGGACCAGATGGGAGAGATGAAATAGAAGTAAAAATGACAATATTTGACAACCAATTAGATATGTAAGCTAAGGAAAAGTGAAATATCAAAAATATCAGTGTTGTAAACATGGGTGACCAGTGGAATGGTATTACTCTCAACAGAAATTGGAAAGTTCGGATGAGAGAAAGGTTTTGGGGAAAAGGTAATGGGCCTGATTTGGACACTGTAAATTTGGAATGCCTATGGAACATCAAGTTCAAATGTTCTAAAAGGCAGTCAGTGATTTGGACCTGGAGCTCAGGAGAGAGATTGGTGATGCCTACATATATCTGGAAGTTCTGCAAAGAGATGATAATTAATTCCACGTGAGCTGACAAAGTCATCAAGTGAAAGCATACAAAGGAAAGAGAAGAGAAGATGGACTGAGCTTTGGAGCATAACACTTATGTATGTTATGTATGAATGGAGTATGATATGAATGATAATTTAGCAAGGGAAACTGAAAAGGAATGGTTCAAGAAAGAGGAGAAAAACCAAGAGAAGAATCATGTCATGAAAATCAAAAGGGGAAAGAATTATATACATAAAGAGAGACTCATCAACAGGTGTGGCAAAGTCAGGAAAGGACTAAGAAAAGGCCATCAGATTTGACAGTTAAGGTCACTGTGAACTTTGAAGAGAACAGTTTCATTTGAATTAGGAGTCAAGCATGATGAGAAAGGCAAGGACTTGTTAGACTAGAAGCCTGGTGGAAGTGGAGAAATGCAGTGCAGAGAGAGAAATAAAGTTAGTGGGAAATAATATAATCACAGCTCGTCCATGCTTACCTATCTCATCCTGTTTCCCACTAATAAAAGTGTTCATGTGGATGAGAGGGAGGGTGGCTTGCTCACTGAATAAACTGTTAGAGAGTCCCTATATAGATCTGGTGCCTTGGGCACCACTGGTGGTAGGGGTGGCCATGGAGGAGGAAGAGGTGCATGGTGTGAGAAGGAGGGAGACGGAACATTCTGCCAGAGCATCTGCTTTGGATGCCTGATTAGGTTAGGGTATAATTTTCCTAAGAGAACCATGCTGTGGCCAGTCATGGAAAGCTGATGGTGGGAGGGGACAGGGAGTTGGTGTGCTTATTTTGGAAACAAGCCTAAAATTGGTTATGGGGAGGATGGTTTGATGGGACCTATATTCATGCCTTCTGATTGGGTACTCCGACATCCACTGGAGTCATTTCATGCATCCTCACTCCCACTAGAACCACAGCCCAAACTTTTGAATAGGTCTCTACAACCTGCAGCCCACAGGCCGCCTGTGGCATGCCAAAGAATTTCAGGTGGCCTGTGAAAAATGTAGAGGCAAATATCCTTTGTAAGTGGCCCTAAGCAGCCTGCGGGCTACTGGTTGTACAGGCCAGTTTCAGAGTGAACAGGACAAGAAGGCATTCTATAAGCCCTTTATAATTTTAATCTTCTATGTAAAACAGCTGTAAAGTGTGAATAATGTCTATTCTGGTTACTCTGTTGCCAATAGAGAAATTGGAGTCTGGAGTGTTAATAATACCACACCATTTTATCTCTTTCAAATTCTTTCACATTGATCATCTAATAAAGTCCTTAGAAACCCTCTGTGGAGCTGTGTAAAATCATCATAGTTCACATTTCTCTGATGCTTGAACGTTTACAAACCGCTTTAATATTCATTGAATACCTCGGGTTGTTGTGTTGAATACTAGGTTGTTGTGAGGAGGCAATATAAGTATTTTCCTTATTTTATAGATGAGTAAACCTATATAGAGTTAAAATAATTCACAAGGCTAGGAAGTAAAAAGCCATGCTCTCATCATTATACCAAAATTACTCTCTCCAAATTAGCCTGTGATCTCTTCATTGCTAAAGCAATACTCATTCTCCTTGGCTTCTCTTCAGTCTTGGATATGGCTGATCACCCTTTTCTTCTCAACACTCTCTTCCTTCTAGGTTTTTGGGTCACTACTTTCTCTTGGTTCTTCTCCTATCTATCTGTTCTCTCCTCATTCTCCTGGATCATGCCCGCTAACCCTGGATATGCCACATGTTCTCTGCCTGTACCCTCTTTTCTTCTTCCTCTATTCTATTTCACCTCATGATCTTATCAGCTCCCCTGGGTCAAACTACTTGTCCAGCTCTAATCTCTTTGCTGACTTCAAGTTTCACATCTCCAAGTGCCTATGAGATATGAATGTCCTACAAACATCTTAAATTCAACATGTTCAAAACTGTGCTTATCTTCTCCCCCTCCCCAATTTCCTCACCTTATCAACTTAACCATTAATGCCTACTGTGCTACCACTCCTTTTGTGCCCTGGTCACAAAGTGTGTGTTATTGTTAATTCCATACTGTTTTCTCTTCCCCCATATCTGATCTGTTGACAAGGTCTATTAATTTACCTATGTAACATCTCTCCAATACACTCCCTCTTCCCTGTGATATTGCTACTACCTTAGCACGGGATCTAATCTCTCCCATCTGGACTATTGTAGTAGCCTGCTGATTGGTTTGCATGCCACAAGTCTCTCTATATTAACCCATCTTGCCCTCAGTCACTAAAGTGATTTTCCTAAAGCTCAGTTCTGACTATGCCACCCAGCCTCCCCCTTATTCAATAAACTTATTCAATAAACTCACCTATAGGGTCAAATATAAGATCATCTGATTGGTATTCAAACTTGCCCCATTCCAACCTTCCCCAACTTTCCAGTCTTCTTATACCTTACAGTTCTCCACACACTCTTTGATCTAATGACACTGGCCCCCTTTCTGTAACATCTCAGTTCTGGGCATTCCCTTTTCACCTCTGCCTTCTGGTTTCCCTATTTTCCTTTAAGTCTCAGCTAAAATCCCACATTCTAATTACAGGTCAAGATGGAGGAGTAGAAACAGGACTTCCTCAAAGCTCCAGCTCCCACTTCCCCCAATTCATGTAAAAAATTACTCTAGAAAAATTTTGGAGCTACAGAACCCACAAAATGACGCAAAGAAGCTAACCTCCTGCTGAGGAAAGCCCAGCAGGCCAGCAGCAAGTGGCTAGCACAGTGCTCTGGGAGCTGACCCCAGCCCCTAGAGCCAGAGGTCTTAGCCCCAGGGTGGCCTGACAAGCCACTGGCTGGAAGGACTTCAGATCACCAGTACCTGTGGCAGTTTACAGAATTATCAAACCATAGATGCCAAGGACAAATTGAGAGGTCAGTGCAGCATGGACTTTGGGACCTGGGAATTCAGAGCAAACAGGCCTTTGCACCCAGGGCGAGAAGCACAAATGCTACCAAGTGACAGTCTAAGCTCCTGGCCTGCAGATTGTAGGGGGACCAAGCAACCAGTCTGAGAGGTAATTGCTTTTGCTTTAACCTGCTTGGATCTGGATTGCTATCTAGGGTGGAGGTCCTAGGGTGCATGACAAGCTTGCCAGATCATGTGGAGGCTTCAGAGAGGGCACCCAACTAATACCTTTGACAGCTGAGAGAACGCCACGTTTGGGATAAAGCTCCCATTTCTGGTAGTAGAGTTCTACTTTGGCAAAAAACCCAAAAGTCAAGTAATTGAGTGACAACATGACCAGGCAAAGGAAGCAAAGCAAATGGAGCAACCTAACCTTACACTACTATTTTGGGGACAAAAAGGATCAAAGCATGGAACAAGAGGAAGACAGTGAAGTCAGAACTCCTGTACCAAAGCTTCCAAGAAAAATACAAGCTGCTTATAGGCCATAGAGGAGCTTAAAAGGGATTTTGAAAACCAAATAAGAGAAGTGGAGGAAAAATTGGGAAGAGAAATGAGGACAATGCAAGAAAATTATGAACTGAGAGTCAACAACCTGACTGAGAGGGGAGTAAAGTTTGAAGCACCCATTTTTGAGAAGGGAAAGGATCAAAGTAGAGAATAGAACAAGTGGAGGTGTAAGGGTTATGGGATTTAAAGATCTTCCATGCCCCATTGGACTTGCTGACATAGCAGGAAGGGGAGGGGCAAGAGGAAGCGGAAGAAGAGTTAGAGTTCCGGTGGGGACTGGTGGTGGCCGCAGCAGCAGCAGCAGCAGTAGCAGCCAAGATAGAGGTGGAGGCACAAACTCTTTTTTGAGCCAGCCACAATTTCTGCTAAGGACTCTTGTTGGGGACTGCCAGGGAACAGAACTGCGGGGGGCTGGAGCTGTTGTGAGCACGCTTCCTGGACGCTGAGCAGTTGCTGTGAGTGGGGAGAGAAGTACCTTTGCCTGAGGTAGCCTGTTCTGTTTTGAAGGCTTAAGAATGTGGTTGTTTACTATGTTAACTACTTGTGCCGAT
Source organism: Gymnobelideus leadbeateri (assembly GCA_011680675.1). NCBI lineage: Eukaryota > Metazoa > Chordata > Mammalia > Diprotodontia > Petauridae > Gymnobelideus > Gymnobelideus leadbeateri. The sequence continues at coordinate 26,764 of WOXC01005614.1, read as the reverse complement.
TTCATAACTACCCTGATGGCTTTGACTTTCTGGTTTTGGGACTCGGTTATTTGGTATTTTAATAAATTCTCTGGCTTTATCCCCCATATAGAGAGACTGATATATTTTGTGATTAATAACCACATAAGCCTATTTATAATTGCTATAGGCATAGTGAATATTGCATTGTTAATACAGGAGGTGGGATAGGCTAGAGGGAAATATAGTCAGTCTTCCACAATATATCTACTATGGAAATGTTTTGCGTAGCTACTTATGTACAACCTATACTGAATTGCTCATCTTCCCAGTGAAGGTGGGTGACTAGGGAGGAAAGAAAAGAATCTGGAATCCAAAGTTTTAAAACCAAATGTTTAAAAATATATATACATATTATTATTATTAATATTTTACATGTAACTGAGAAATGAGATTTACAGGCACTGGGACACAGAGATCCACTGTGCCCTACTGGAAAGTTGAAGGGGGAATGGGGGAAGATATGAGAGAGAGCATATTGGGGGAGGGGATATTCAGTGGGAGTGCTATTTTGGGGTGGTGGGTAGGGAAAATTGGGGAGAAAATTTATAACTCAAAATCTTGTGGAAATGAATGATGTAAACTAAAAAGAATATTTTGATAACCATTTCAAAAAGCAAATATGTATAAAAAGCGATTACAATAAATCATACCTAATACAAAAAAATCAAATGAAATAAAATAAAACAAAGTCGCATATTCTGTAGGAAGCCTTCCCCAATACCAATTCCTATTAGTTCTAATACCTTCCTTCTTTGGATTCCCCCCTTTTATAATATGTATAGCTTTTTTGTATTGTATTTTTGTATTTTTTGAAAACCAAATAAGAGAATTGGAGAAAAAATTGGGAAGAGAAATTAGAACAATGCAAGAAAATTATGAACTGAGAGTCTATTTCTGTATTGTTTACCCCCATTAAATTGTGAGCAACTTGAGGCCCCACTTGCCTTATGCTTTCTTTTTTATGTAACCCATTAGCTTAGCACAATGTGTGGACAGAGTAGGTACTTAAATGTTTGTTGATTGATTGACTAGGATTCAGGTTTTCTTATATACTTTTCATGCTAGTATCAGTGTGGCATGCATGGCAGAAAGGGTCAGGAGAATTTAGTTTTATATAGGCCCACGTATGGAGAAATATCATTTGGAAGCTTAGTCTTCTCAAATAGAGGTCTTTGGAATTCCACATTTCTTTTATCTTTTATCTATTTCTTTTATTTATTCTCAAATCTTAGATTTAAAAATACTGAAAATTATTATTTGACTAGATCCCTTTTGATTTGGTAGATAGGGCTCTTATGATGGTGAGGGTCTGCAAGTTGAAGGGCTGGTTCTCAACTTTGCATGTAACAGAACTTGATTTTGATTACATTGGGCATTAGCCTTCAGGAAAAAGAATACTAGCACTTTAACCAATCTGAACATTTTTACTGCAAAACTCCTTTAGGCAATATTCCACCTGAGATCATCATAATGCACAGTTCTGACTCAAAGGGAAATAAACATTGAGAAACTCAAAGGCAATAAAAAACTCAATCTCATTCAAGTTGCCCCAGCATTTGTATATATGTGCATTTCAAAAAATGATTCAGCCAGGGCTAATACGGCTTTGGGAATGGATTCATTCTAATAAAATCCATAAGAGACAGATTTATAAACCAAGAAGCCAATTATTACTTTACCATGGGAAATATACCTACTCCCAAAGAACTGGGGCTGATTATCTTCATAGGGGGCTCCCTCCTGGTAGGTAGGTCTACTCAGGAGAAAAATTATGTAGTGGAAGATAACTCAGTATGTATGAAATTAGAGTACAGAGAATTAGGTGTTAAGGACAATTTATATCAAGCCATACCTTTCTCCATTCTGAAACTATTTCTGTCCAAAGATTGAGGACTAGCCATGTAAAAATCAGGTCAGTCTCATCATTGCACTGGGAAAAGCCTGATTACCCTTGTCTTATATCTCCCCTTTCATGATATTCCTTAGCCCTCTTTCCCCCTCTCTTTCCACTCTCTTTTCCTTAATCTTCTAAAACTCTCCTGAACTTAATTAGTTCTTCCATGCAGATGACTGCCATATCTACTCTCCATTTCCAACTTCTTTCCAGGCTCATAATGGCAACTATATAATAGATATCTCCACCTGGATTTCTCCATGGTTTCTCAAAGTCAATGTGCCAAAATAAATTCATCATTTCCTCTTGCTAAACCTGTGCCCTCTTCCCTAATATCTCTGGTGATGATACCATTGTTCTACTGGTCACTTTGGCTTAAAACTTGGGTGTCATCTTTGATCCTTACCTCTCCCTCAAAATTGGCATTCAGTTGTTGCCAAATCATATTTATTACAGGTTATTCCTTGTCTTTTTATAGTGTCTATGCTATCTCCATTAACTCTTCTGTTCTCTATTCCTGCTGCAATGGCCCTTGTCCAGGTCCCCATCTCTTTTTGCCTAGATTATTATATTAACCTTGTAATTGAACTTCTAACTTCCAGTCTGCCCTTTTCATTGCTATGATAGTCACCTTCCTAATGAACTATTTGAACTACAACACTCCTTTGGGTATATATAGTTTAAACACACAGAAAGATATCTGTATCTATATCTGTATCTGTAGTTATATCTACATCTGTATCTGTATCTATATCTATCTATACCTATGTCTATGTCTATATCTATCTGTATGTGTATCTGTGTGTATGTATACACACATTTCATCTAGGTGGCGCAGTGAATAGACCACTAGGCCTGGAGTCAGGAAGTTTTGTCAGTTCAAATCTGACCTGATACTTACTAGCTGTGTGACTCTTGGCAAGTCACTTAACCCTGTTTGTCTCAGTTTCCTCATCTATAAAATGTGAGCTCGAGAAGGAAATGGCAAACTACTCTAGTATCTTTGCCAAGAAAACTTCAAATAGGATCACAAATAGTTTGACATGACTGAAAAATGACTGAACAACAAATATATGTATGCGTGTGTGTGTATTTGTGTGTGTGTATGTGTGTGTAAATGTGGGTGTAGATCTATGTATCTACATACAGGGTCCCTTTGCTATTAGAAGCTTCTTGAGGTCAAGGTTTGTTTTGTATCTATGCATTTATTTTTGTATCCCCAGCTTCTTCTTTTGTATCCCCAGTTATTTGAATTAGTATATCCTTACTGAATATTTGCTGGACTGAATTAATTCAAGAATTTCTGTCATTACAACAGCTCCTCACATTCTTACCATCACATTATTACCACACCTAGTGTGCCTTTCATTCATCACATTTTAGTTAAGGTACTTAGGATGATACCTTGCTTTTGTCCACAACATAGTTAAAAAATATATCCTTAAGTGGTTTATTTCTAGGAAGATTTACTTAGATAGAGTTGTTGATAACATGACCTCCTCTTCACTCCTGAGTACCACTGAACCAGACTAAAATGTAATTGGGAAATATTTAGCAAAATAAATAAAAATACAGTAAAATATAATTATGTTAACATGTGATTTTCTAAGTCAATATGCCCACAGGGATCCTTATGTATTGTTTAATGTTCCCCAATTCTATCTGAATTTTATGCCAAAGTTTTAGAGGACTAAGCTCACCCATTCTAGATGGGTGATTTCAGAGAAAGAGAGTGCCAGACATTGTTTGTTTGTTTTTGTAATTTTCCTTCATACTAAAAGTATAATAATATGATCATAATTTCATTAAATTGTGTTATAAATTAAGTGTGCTTTTTGATCTTGTTTTCAGTTGAAAATTTCCCTTCTTTGTTCTAAAATGTTTATAGCAGTTCCGGTTGTGGTGGCAGAACACTGGAAATTGCAAGGATGCCCATCAATCAGGGAATGGCTGGACAAGTTGCTGTATATAATTGTGAAGGAATACTACTTTGCTATAAGAAATGATGAGCTCAGTGATTTAAAAAAAAACACGTAAAGACTTGCACAAAATGACAAAGAACAAAATGAGCAGAACAGAGAACATTGTATCCAGTAATAGCAATGTTGTTTTTAAAAAAGCTTTGAGTGAATAAGTTATTTGGAGTGAATTAAGTTACTACAAATACCTAAATAAACTATCTATAAAGGATCATCTTTTTATTGTACTATATCATGAAAATGCTTATTTTATCCCATAAATTAAAAATAAAATAAAACAAAAAGAAATTTTACCTTCTGGGCAGAATTATAGCTCCTTTCTCTTACTACATTAGGAAATAAAAAATTACCTAAGGAGTTAAGGAAGGGCAAACAAATCATTAGGGTCCTTAGTGGTCACCTAGTGTGACCTTTTCCTTTAACAAATATTGTTAGAATTCCAGCTCCCAATTTTTACTGTGTATATATTTTATATTTACTTATATTCACTCCAATAGAATGGAAACTCAAGTGCCTGACACATAATAGAAATTTGATAAGTATGTATGAAATATAATTGAACTGAATGAAGAAAGTAAAGCTCAGAGGAGTAACTTGCCCAAGGTTTCAAAGACAATAAATATCAGTGCTAAGATCTAAATCAAGTTTCTTTGATTCCAAATTAAGTGTTTCATGCTACCACAAATGAGATAATATATAAAATGCATTGAAAACCTTAAATTCCAACTTAAATGTATGCCACTGTTGTTATTATTTATATTTATTAACTTTTATTTTGCAACATTCAGTTCCACAAACTTTTGAGTTCCAAATTTTCTTTCCCAGCCCTCCATGATGGCATGCAATCTGATATAGGTTCTACAAATACCTTCACATTAAATATTAGTCAAGTTGTAAAGCAGGATTGTAACCAGTGGAATGAATGAGAAGAAGAAACAAAACTAAAAGGAGAGAGAGAGCAAGTAGTTTGCTTCAATCTGCATTTGGACTCTGTAATTCCTTCTCTGGATGTGGTTATCTCTTTCCATCACTATTGTTATAAGCATATCAGATAACAGTTTAAATCAATGAATAACTGGCGTTATTATTATTTATAAGCAACAAGAAGATAGGATTCTTTCTATAAGAGCATAATATGTGCATATACACACATTTTCTTCAAAAATACTGTGTTTTTAAATGTTACATAACAGCAGTATATGTATAGCCTTAATTTTTTAAATATAGATCTTAGATAATATAAAATCATGAGGTGACCTTTTAGAATAGAAATTACCTTAAAATAAGCAAATTTCACTACTTCTCTGTTTTGCTGCTTAGTATTCTGTAAACCTAAGAACACAAACCACTAGGGATAGGATGACTTTTTTGAGAACATCTCAGAAAACTGAAAAACAATCTGATGTAAATACATTTATATCACCCCCCACATCTCATTCAGATTCAGACAACTTTGTCCATCAGTTAAGATACATTTATCAAGGGAAGCTTGGTGGTGCAGTGGGCAGAGACTGGTCCTGGTGTCAAAAGGGCCTGAACTCAAATCCATCCTCAGACTCTTGATACTTATTAGCTGTGTGAACTTGGGCAAGTCACTTAACCCTGATCATCTCACAAAAACAAAACAAAAAGATATATTTATTAAAGACATACTGGAAACTGCTAAGTGGTGGGGATAAAAAAGAAAGGCAAAAAACAGGAGTTGTAACTCATATTCTAATGATGGAAATAATATATAAATAATTATGTACATTCAAATATATATATATATATAATTATAAATGGAAGGTAGTCTTAAAGGAAAGGGAAGGGGTTGGGGAGGTGGAGAGGAAACGAGAAAAGGCATCCTGAAGAAGGTGGGATTTGATTTGAATTTTTAAAAATGTATTTACTTTTAGTTTACAACATTCAGTTCCATGAGTTTTTGAGTTCCAAATTCTCTCCCCTCCCTCCCCCATGATGGCATGCAATCTGATATAGGTACTTCATATACCTTCACATTAAACATTAGGCAAGTTGTAAAGAAGAACTATAACCAATGGAGTGAATGAAGAAGAGGAAACAAAATGAAAAAGAGAAGAGAGCAAGTAGCTTGCTTCAGTCTGCATTCAGACTGCGTAGTTCTTTCTCTGGATGTGGAGGGCCTTTTCCATCATGAGTCCTTTGGAGCTGTTTGATTTGGATCTTAAAGAAAAGGGAAACTAGAAGTTGGAAGAGGGGGGGAAGAACAATTGCAAGTGGGGGAAAAACCATTGCAAAGGCATTGAGTCAGAGGATGTAGTATTATGTGTGAGACACAATGAAAGTAAGGTGTATAGCAAGTTGTACATAAGTTTCATGTTCAATGTTTTTTTTTTAACTATATAATGGAAATGCTTGTTTTTATCCCAAATAAATTTAAAATAATTTTTTTTTCAAAAAATAAATTTTAACACTTGAAAAGTTGTAGGGGTCACATTGTGAAGGACTTTACCTACTAGAGAATTTTGTATTTCATCAAGGATAATAGGAAGTCAGTGGAGTTTATTGAAGGGGGAGGTGGTTGACATGGTCAAATTAGTGCTATTGGAAAAATCACTTAATAGCTGAGTGAAGAGTAGAACAAGAACCTTTGGCAGGGAATCTTATCATCCATGAGTAATCTCTTTTCCACTTGTATTCTGTGCTGGTTCTCTTTCCTGATGCTAACCATTTTGGGCCAGCATATAACCACCCAACCCCCAAATTTATGATCAGAGAGTTACAAAATAGAGTTATACTTTTCTTTACAATCAATAGAAAATGAGAACTGTGGAATCTTGTATTCTCTCTATATTTTTAGGCAGTGTAAGTGTAAAGATGTGATTTATTATAGAATAATTACTTGAAAACACTTGCTGTCCTTCTTAACACCCTCACAAAGTTGATCCTCAGTGTTTATGTAGATTATTTTAATAGCATTTTATATCATTATCAAAATAGGAATAATACTTTTATGCCAGGGGCTGAGTTAAGTGCTAAGGATACAAATAAAGCAAAACAAATAATGTTGTTGCCTTTTCCTATATTAGTAAGGTCTGAGGTGTTTTTTTTTTCCATACCTTTTCCTATATTAGTAAGGTCTGAGGGTTTTTTTTCCATACCTTTTAAAAATTTCTTTCTTCAGAAACTTTGTGAATCAAGTTCTCATAATTGGGTTGTCTCCAGCTTCGATCTCTTCTAGCTATATTTTCCCTAGTACAGCTGTTTTTCCTATGTTGGTTATTTTCTATTTCTCCTATAAGCATGTCTAGGACTGTGATGTTAGACTCCAAGCATATTGGCTCTACAGTTAGTGATGATGAAAAAAAAAGTTTGTTATAAGAATCTTTTCAGAATTATACTTATTTCTTCTGTTTGCTGTTCTTTTATTTTCATCCTCAAATGTCGTTGGAATGACTTGGCTTAGTCAAGTTTCTTGTCAGTCCTTCTTGAAACTGGTTTTACCCTCTACTGCTCATCCCTGTTTTCCATGAAAGCAATGCTCATAATTTCCCATCATTCTCTACTAAATTATACCAATGATTTTATATTCAAAATAGATATTGTCATTAATTGCCATATCTCTCTGCTTGGCAAGGAAGTGAAGTATTTGGAAACTATGATACTTCTTAGTGCTTTTGATTTCCTTGTTAAAAGTTAAATTACTTTGGTCAAATTTTGGTACAAAATATAATCTTTATCTTTGTCCCTTCTCTATGCATATTCAACTTGTCTGAATAGGTATAAATTTAATTGTTTTAGTTGTGTACCATATATTTTTCTAGTTTTTATTTTTCTTCAATATTTGTACCAGTTTTTCTCTTTGCTCTAACAAGTAGATATTCTGATGTTCCCCTTAGCTGATTCAGGAACGACTCCAGCCTTAGAAATGAATTATATCCTGTTTGTTAAAATATCAGTTTCATTTTTTTACCTTGTTAAAGTTCTTACTACTTTTATTATTTACAATTTCTTTTCTCAAATAAAGTATTCACGATATTGTCCTGGGTCTGGATATAGTCTACAAATCTTTGACCTCTCATATATTACAGATTTGAAGTTTTCATTATTCCTTGCCATCTTCACTGCTTCTGACATCTGCAATGAAGTCATTCAGAACCAAATTACATATTCTAATTTGGAGATTTATATCAAGTTTTTGTAAAAGTTTATTACTTTTTTTTGCCTTTTTTTTTTGGAGGGGCAATTGGGGTTAAGTAATTTGCCCAAGGTCACATGGCTAGTTTTGTGTTAAGTGTCTCAGGCCATTTTAACTCAGGTCCTCCTGACTACAGGGCCGGTGCTCTATTCACTATGCCACCTATCTGCCCCCAAAAGTTCATTACATTTTATAACATATTTTGGTGCATAAACTGTAATTAGTTTCATGATGACCTTCCTGTAAATACTTATGAGCACCACAGTATGGAATTTACATATGTTACACATAATTGTATTCCTTGTTGCCTGCCTGCAATAACTCCAGCGCTTTTATTTGGCTCACTAAGGGGAACATATAAGACATTATTGCACTTATATCTTGCATTATATCTTATCCAAATGGATAAATGAGCTAAATAAAAAAAAATAAATCATGCCATAAGATGTTTATAAAAGAAAGTATATGCGTTTCAAAATTGTGAATAGGGGAATAGTTTATATTCAAACTTTAATTCAAAGTATAAGACTGAAGGAATCAAAAAAGGCAGAATTGAAAATTGAAATTATATACAATTAAAGTTTTATAACAGACAAAATCAATGTGACTAGAATCAAAAGAAAACATGTTTTGGCAAAAAAAAAAAACGACCAGGATTATATTAAATAGCTTTATGGGTACTTATTATAAATATAATATCCATTCACTAATAAATTAGTGATCAAAAGATGTATACATAGTTTTCAAGAGAAAAAAATGCAAACTTAATAACCACTTGAAAAATGTGGATAATTATTAACAATCAGAAAAAATTAAGCTAAAATAACCCCAAGGTATTATTTCAATGATGCTAAAAGATGGGAAAACTTTTTGTTGGAGAGACATTGGGAAACTAGGTATGCTAATTGTTGGTGGATCTACATATTGGTTCAAACATTACAGTGAATGATTTGGAGTTAGGCAAGAAAAATTACTAACCTGTTTATATCTGCTGAATTAGAGATTTCACTAGCTGAACTGTACTCTAAGGAGGTTATTAACAGAAAAGAGCAATGTTTACAAATAAATTCATAGCAGAATTATTTGAGAAAGTAAAATATGTGCCCGATGACTGGGGCTTATTTGAATCACTTATGATATATGAATATAATAGAATATTCCTGGGATGTATAGATTGGCAGATACTCAGAAAAAATCAGAATTCAGAGAACCATCTTACTACTTATGTGAAGTGACACAAAGTTATGAAGGCAGACCTTAAAACAACAACAACAAAAAAACACCACATAAACAATAAATGCAAGTTGCACAATAATTTATATGAAATCAAAATGGACAGACAACAAAAACTCTAATCAAATAAAATTGGCATTATTTGTACTATATTTTTCAAGGTAAAAGATATATCTCATTTTTATTATCAATTAATAAAGTCCTAAGTGGGGAATGTGCTGTATAACCAGGTTCAGAAGTTTACTAGGAACTATCTATTGTTTCAAAACAAAATATTTAAATAAAATTAAAAACGATATTCCTCAAACAATCAAGTTCCTAGTGGATGAGAGACAAGTGACTGAACATCGTGGAAATCCAAAGAGAAATTATTTTTATCTTATTCATAAGCTCCATCACTCTATATTTCTTCTATTTGAAACTTTTTTTGTTCTTAACTTCTGTAGCTGTTGCTTCATCTATCGTTTTGTCAGTTTCATTTACAATGCCCAGTCTTTTTGTCAGTGTTAGAACACTCAATTACTTTGACTGGTGAATTATAAAACCACTTTTATTTTAGGCTGATGTAGAGCACACAACATACTACCCTGGGCTGGCATAAGCAAAAAGAAATTGTGAGTGCCTTTAATTTAAAGGTGTGAAATGCCTTGTTTAAGGAAGGAATTTTAGGGTTGTGCTAACCCCTTGGATTTCACTATATAAGAGAGCATAATGTATCTGGTACCATCATGACTTAAAAGCATATATTTCTGGGACAGAGAAGATAAGAGTTATAGTAACTACATATTAGTAGGTGCTTTTTAGCCTGAAATGTTAATATTGTGACATAAAAGTGATAATATGTCATTATACCTATTATATAATACATACATGTGTATATCATACTCACAATGTACATCATATGCATACATGTACATGTGTACATACAGGGGTGTGATATAATTTCCCTGGTGGAGAGCAGTGGTTTCAAAATAAAATAAAAGTGGATTTTGGATCAGAAGTTTGACACATCTAGTCTAAAGAATTCCTTGAATGGAAACATCCTTCATTGATTCAACTCAATGGTTGATTTGTTTTGAAGCTTTACTTCAAGACTAAATGACTTTCCCATCTCCACACAACCAGTATGTATCAGAAGCAAGATTAAACTCAATGTTTGAAGACTAGAAGATGAATCCTTTATTCCTCTACTGCAGTTTCTATTTGAAAGTCCCATAATGACATGGAGGTGACCTTTGCTTGGTTTTTAATGGCTATTCTGACAGAATGCAAACTCTGGCAAAAGGTTAGGAATATAATTTCAGTGACAAACTCCCTGCTTTCTGGGTATTAGAGTAGCTAAATATGGAAAGAGACAACGCTAGTAAGTTGAGACTAGATGAGGAATTCCTCAAAATTAGTGATCCAGGAAAGAAAGGAAAATACATAAAGAACCCTCACTTCTGTTTGACCCCTTTATGCGTTTGAAGAATTGATGGTGGAGGAGGAAACAAAAAGTATTATGTGAAAGGAGATGTTTGGCCCATTTATCAATGTTTTTCTAAATGTTGGTTCCTTATTTGTGAGAATGTTTGCCTAATTATCAATCAGTCAACAATCACCTGGAGAAACTGATTTGTATCAATATTGATTTTCTTAGTACAAATAAAAACAGAAGTCAAGGAAGTTGTGACTAAATGGAATGATAGTTTAGTGGTTCTCCTAAAAGGGCAAAAACAGGCAGTGATAGAATTGGTTTTATCTTAGAAACCAATGCTTATAGGAAGCATCATTTTAAGGAACATTTGGTTATCTTGTCTTTTTTAACATTATTAATATGATACATTAAACATTGCTATAATTATAGTTTATGTGCCAGCATCCACAGAAGTACAGATTAAGATCTAGAATGGGACCTTGAATGGGACCTATTTTCTCCCCCATTAATTTATCAAGAGAAAACAGATATCAAGAGGTTAAGTAACTTCCTCCAAGACATATAAGTAATATGAGTCAAAGTCAATATTGGAACCCAGTGGGTTTGAGTTCAAATTCAATGTTCTTTCCACATACCATGCTGTAGCATCATTTTATAAGATGAGGTAAAAAGTTCTAGGAAAAATTCTTTGAAATTCCCTAAAATAGTGAATGACAGCTATTCTCAGAAATATAATGATCTAAGATAATTTCAAAGGTCTCATCATGAAAAATGCTGTCCATCTCCCATAAAACTGATGGAGTCTGAATCCAGATTGAAGAAAAGTTTTTTCACTTTCTGTATTTTTGTGTTTTTTTTCCTTTTAGTCTGTGTTTTCCTTCACAACAAGATGAACCCAGTAATATATTTTGCATTATTGAACATGTATATTATTTACTGTAAATTGTTTACTGTCTCAGAGAGGAGGGTTTTCAGGAAGAGAAAAAGTTTCAATCCTTTTTAAAAAATGAATGCTAAAATTGTCTATATATGTAACTGGGGGAAAATAAAATATTAAAAATAAACCCCCTAAAATAAATTAATATCAATTTTGAAACAGTGATTTTAATGCAAAGATGAGTGTAGGAAAGAGTAGTCTAAAATACATTGGGAAAATATGACTCAGGACCAAGAAACAAGAATGCAAAGACTTGTAGACTACGTAGAATAGAAATCTTACATCAATATAGTACCAATACTTTCTTCAAGTGAAAATAAGAAAGGTTAGCATATTATCAGTGTTTCAGTGACAAAAAGCACATACAAGAAGTATAGAGGATAATGTCAAAGATTTGTTTAATTGGAAAAGGAAGTAATACCATCGTGTTGAGAGAACATGGGATTCTTTTACTGAATTCCAGGCACTTTGAAAGGGCAAAGGATAACAGCCCAAGTGCTAAATTGGTATCCATCCACTATTAAGAAACTTGGAGGAAGGTTCCCTTTTCTTGCCACTCACTATATGCCATTAGATGGAATCTGGTAGAAGTAAGCTCTATGAGCTCACGATTTTTTTTTATCATTGTTCGTCTTCATATCAGTAATACCAAGAATAAGAAGACTTATGGGAGGATGTGAATAACAATCTCCTGAGTTGAGAAGGCCTGGATAGGGTATAATATGCAGTAGATGGGGAGAAGTACCTACATTATTGAGATCATAGCACCATTGCAGTATTGGGATTAACATGATGAGCTTATTAATTGGAAGTATAAAACATTTGACTCATGAGCCATGTGCAACCTCCAAAATCCCAGCCTAAATCATATTAAAATTCATTTAGGAAATTTTTTTAAATGAAAATATAACAAAATAAATAATATTAACATGTAGTTTTCTAAATCCATATGCAGCCCCAGGGCCACATATAAAGTGTGGTTTAGTAGGCCCTGTTTTCATCCAAGTTTGACACCATTGCTATTGATCACCTCTTTACTAGAGTCATATTGAGAACATCTCAAAGGGAACTATAAGCTTATCAAATAATTGTGTAAAAAAATACTAAATGACATATATAACTCAATTATAGCAACTATTATACCATAAAATATAGATTAATTTATTTTTTGTTCTCAAATTCCTAATGAAAGCTACTTCATACGTGAAAGTAAACTAGAGTATTTTTTTTTACAGAATTTTAACAAAATGATAAAAATATAATTATGGAGTTGTGTGGGCAAAGCACTAAACCATTAAACTAAACATTTCGTGACTACCAGTTTAGCACTCATGCTGTTCAAATGTTATCTCCTTATCTTTCAACATGACTAGTTGACCTTGTTAGAAGAATGTTGGTATAAAAAGATGGGTTTTATTTTGGGGGAGTTTAGGGTTATTGAAGGTTATGCTCAATTTCTTAAATATACTTTAGTTCATTTTCTTCATTTTATCTAAGGATGATCCCAGTCATTGTCCACTTACACTCTCTTCCTAAGATACACACACACACACACACACACACACACACACACTATGGACCAGAACTAGATAATATGTTCTTCGTCTACTTATTTTTCTTTGGTAGAGAGTCAACCTCTACTCTCTTTTCAGTGATAGTTTCTCTCTTATAGAAGGTTCCATAGTGTTCCAAATTTTCATGTAGCCATTAGAGCAACATCTATTAACAAAAACACATGGACAACTTCAAGATCTGTAGGGAAGTCAATGAAAGGTAACAAAGATTTTGTTGATGGATGGTTGAGAGTTTGTGACAATACAGAGACAAATAGGGAGGTCAGAAGAGTGGTTTTGTGATTAAAATATTAGTTATTCCCTATACAACAAATGTTCTATACCTTAATATCAGCTTTCCTACATGCCAATTATGTATTTCATCTTTATCAATGTTTCTTTAGAATTCTTAGCTTCCTTCAAAACTATTTATACAACTACCAATTGATCCACAAAGACTTCTGTGCTACCCTCAGATGTTAGACTTTCTTTATCCTCAGATAACTTTGTATTTATTTGTCTGTGTTCATATAATATTTTCTAGCAGAATTCAGATTCTTTGAGATAAGGGGAAGCCATGTTTCTGTCTTTGTTTATCGTTGTATCCCCAATGCTTACCATAGTGCCTGGTACATAGAAGACACTCAATAAATACTTGTTTATTGATATGTGTGTGTGTGTGTGTGTGTGTGTGTGTGTGTGTGTCTGTGTGTCCCCAGCCTTCAATAAGCACTCATTAAAGTGAATTAATTGAATTGGGGAGAATAAAAATTTTAGTTTTAAATGTGTTGGTGAGATATGCAGGTAGAGATCTGGAGATTAGGAGAAAGTAGCTGTGACTGTATATATAGCTTTGGGAGTTATCCCTAGTGCCATGGCAGTTAATGAAATTGTTAAAGGAAAGGGAATGAAGAAAAAAGAGAAGAGACCTAATACAAAATGTTGAGGAATAACCATCTTAAATAGTCAAGGAAAAGAAAATGAGCTATTGAAAGAGAGAGAAAACAATTAGTTTGAGAAGGGGAGTGTAGCACCAAAGCGATATTCACAGCGCTTAGGCAACTATGAATATGCTGGTATAATTCTGAATCACAAAATATAACAGACTCTACACATGGAAGACAGAACCAAAACATTTATTAAACACTAGAGTCAAATCCCAAAACCAGAAAGCCAAATCCATCATAGCAACAAAGAAATCTGTACATAATAGCAATGCAAAGGCCACTACCATCCCTAAACCTTCCCGCTGCTAGGGCTTTCCCCCAAATGAACATTGACAGTTTTCTGCCCTCTTCCTTTCTCTCTCTCAGCTCTAACTGGTCTGACCAACTTCCTCTCAGCTCTGTTCCACCCTTCCTGCTCCAATCATTCAGCAAGCTCCTACCAACCACAGACTTTATGTGACTCAAACTCATGTGAGGCTTCCATGTGACTTAAGCAAGTCACAGGGACCTACTAATGGATGGGCAAGATCTTCCCATTTACATTACCATTACAGGGAAGAAAACCCTTTCTTCTTAAAATTAGGACTATTTTGTACCCTCCTTCAGTTGCAACTGCCTGGAGTAAATATCATATTGTCAGCTGCATAGTAAGGTCTATTCTCTACAGATTGTCTTTACTCAAAGTTGAATAGATACTATTTGAGTTTCTTTTGATATCTTATGTCCCCTAAACTTTGTCTAAACCTGGTGAAACTCAAGATAGCAAAGACCACTCATAAATCATTTTATACATGAAATTAATAAGTAAGATCTATGGGTCTCTCTCTCTTTTGATCATCCACATTGTTTCTTGCCTAATGTTCTATCCTTTGAAAAATAAATTGATCATATGATCTGTTTTCCCCACTAACCATGATGTTTGTGAACTAAAACATCCTTATTTGTCTCCTAGCATATGCCTTCAAGAATATTGATTGGGACTAAGGGGACAATTTGCATTTTGAAATGGAAATTTTCTCTGTTTAAAGTTAACTAGTTTATGGTTATTTTGACCATCAGCATTATGTTACATGCAACTCCATTCACCTGTCTAAACTAATAATTTGTAAGTATCTGCTAGAGAGAGTTGGGGAAAACAAAATGAAAATGTTATCGTTCCTCAGCTAGGATTGTTTTAATCTAGGGATATTTAATTCTAATTTTCCTACAGCTTTACTGTGTGACTTTGCCACCTCAACTTGCTTTGACTCTTCATAATTTCATCAGTAAAGTGAGGGGATTTGCTTGCTGATGGAGAATCTTAAATAAAAGCATTTTGCCAAAATAATGGGGTATTAAAGAATAGGATCAGATATAATGAGTTAACTGGTTACTTCAGATAATGTTTCTCTCTCTGGTCTCTAAGTTAACATTTGAAATATTAAGTAAGTGACAGGTCCCTTTGCTATCAGTGGAGATGGTCGCTATCTTTTTTTTTTTTTAAAGCAATTGGGGTTAAGTAACTTGCTCAAGGTTACACAGCTAGTCATTTGATTTATGCGTGGGTGCTCATTTTCTGAGGCCGGATCTGATTTCGGGTCATCCAAACTCCGAGGCCGGCGCTCTTACTCACTGCGCCACCTAGCCGCCCCTTTAGGGCAATTGGGGTTAAGTAACTTGCCCAAGGTTACACGGCTAGGTTTTTGTTTGTGCGGACTAGGTGTCGGAGGCCGGCTCCGAACTCAGGTCCTTCTGATTCCAGGGCCGGCGCCGATGGTCGCTATCTTAATTATAGCCAGATACTAGTCTACTATGTCAGCCATTAATTAGTCCATGGCCCTTCCATCTGCTATAACATTTTCTTTGCATTTTGCTTATGGCATTTTGATGTGATAACTTGTGTTATAATTACTAGCATATGTGGTACTTTTTTGTCTTGCAAGTGTCTTAAGAGCATAGACTATGGCTTATTTATTTATTTTTTTATTTTTCACAGTGCCTAGGTTTACTGTACATAGTAAGGTTCAAACTTAAAAAAAAAAAGTTTGTTCAGTGTCAAATAGTCCTTTGGAGGGGAAAGCATTTTTAAAAATGATACATTTTGTTTTGACACATCAAGAATTTTCTAAAACACATCCCACTATTATTTTACTACAAAAAGTTAGGAAAATCATTCAAAATGCCATTATTGATTGATAACACATATTATTTTCCCTCACTGTAGTTTAGTATTTTTAATAGGAAGGAAAGCTTTCTTCTGCAGTAAAAATGACTACATACATATAGAAATGTGCAGAATCAGTATGTTAAGTAGCATGGGAAGAAGAATACCATTGATTTCTTTTCTTAAGTTCCCTGGGTGAGGAATTTCAGAAAGGTACTTAAAGAGTTCTGGGGGTGGGGGTGAGGGTGGTGGTAGAGTCAAGATGGTAGAGTAGAAATATGAATTCCCCAGTGCTCTGGCTTCCTCCTCCCCCAATTTATGTAAAAAGGGGACTCTGAACAAACTTTGGAGCTATAGAACCCACAAAATGACACAGAGAAGCTAACCTCCCACTGAGGACAGCATGGCAGCCCATCAGGAATCAGCTAGCACAGCACTCTGGGAGCCAACCCCAGTCCAAAAGGAGCCAGACGTTTTAGCCCAAGGGCAGGCCTGAAAAACAGCCTGCTGGAGGGACTTCAGATCAGCAGCAGCTGTAGCAGTTTCCAGAATTATCAACCCATAGATTCCAAGGAGAAAGTGAGAGGTCAATGCAGTGTAGACTTTGGGATCCAGTAGTTGGGAGTGGGTTGGGCTATATCAGCTGGAAGGAGAATCCACAGAGGGCTGCAGTGCAGCCACTACCATGTGGCAGCTTGAGTTCCTGGTCTGCAGGGTGTAGGGGGACCAAGCGACTGCTTTAACCTGCTTGGATCTGGATTGCAGTCTAGGGTACAAGTCTTGGGGTGTGTGACAAGCTTGCCAGAGTGTATGGAGGCTTCAGAGAGGGCATCCAACTAATACCTCTGGCAGCTGAGAAAACCCCAGCATTTGGGAAGGAAGCTTCCCTGTCTGGTGGCAGAGTCCTACTGTGGCAAAAAGCCCAAAAGTCAAGTAATTGAGTGGCAATATGACCAGGCAAAGGAAGCAAAGCAAACAGAAGAATCCAATATTAGACTCCTATTTTGGGGACAAAAAGGATCAAAGCATGGAACAGGAGGAAGACAGTGAAGTCAAAACTCCTCCACCAAAAGCTTCAAAGGAAAATATGAGCTGGTTACAGGCCATAGAAGACCTTAAGAAGCAGATAAGAGAAGTGAAGGAAAAATTGGGAAGAGAAATGAGAAAGATGTAAGGAAATTGTGAAAGGAGATTGAACATCTTAACTGAGGAAATTAACACCTTAAAAACAGGCTAACTTAAATGGCAAAAGAGGCTCAAAAGGGCAATGAGGAGAAGAATGCCTTAAAAAGACAAATTTGCCAGAAGGAAAAAGAATCTCAAAAGCTCATCTCAATCACAAAAGAATCATTCCTTCAGAATTAGACTGGAGCAAATGAAAGCTAGTGACTTTATGAGAAATCAAGAGGCTGTTAAACAGATCCAAACAAATGAAAGAATAGAAGGCAATGTGAAATATCTCATGGGAAAAACCACTGACCTGGAAAATAGATCCAGGAGAGACAATTTAAAAATTATTGGATTACCTGAAAGCCATGATCAAATAAAGAACCTAGAAATCATCCTCCACTCAAGGAAAACTGCCCTGATATTTTAGAACCAGAGGTTGAAAAAATCCACCAATCACCTCCTGACAAAGATCCCCAAAAGAAAACTCCTAGGAATATTATAGCCAGATTCTGGAATTCCCAGATCAAGGAGAGAATATTACAAGCAGTCAGGAAGAAACAATTTGAATATTATGGAAACAATCAGGATAACACAGGATCTGGCAGCTTCTACGCTGAAGGACTGAAGGGCCTGGAATATGATATTTTGGAAGTCAGAGGAGCTGAGATTAAAACCAAGAATCACCTACCCAGCAAAACTAAGTATAATGTTTCAGGGGAAAATATGGTTATTCAATGGAATGGAGGACTTTGAAGCATTCTTGAAGAAAAAAACAGAGTTGAATAGAAAATTTGAAATTCAGATACAAGAAGCAAGAGAAGCATGAGAAGGTAAACATGGAAAAGAAATCATAAGGAACTTATCAAAGTTGAACTATTTACATTCCTACATGGAAAAATGATAATTGTAACTTATGAAATTTATCTCAGAATGAGAATAGTTGAAGGGAATAGAAATGTATGTATTCAAGTATATATATGAATATGTATATATATGTATATATATGGATACATACATATATATGTCCATATAGGAGCGTATGTGGGCGTATGAATACACATGTGAGTGTGTGTATATATGTGTACAGGTATATATAGACAGAGGGCACAGGACCAATTGAATAGGAAGGGATGATACTTAAAAGGTGAAAGTAAGAGGTGAGAGAGGAATATAATGAGAAGAGATGGAGAGCAACAGAATGGGTTAAACTATCTCATATAGAAGAGGCAAGGGGAAATAGTTATAATAGAGGAGAAGAACAGGAAGGCAAAAGGGAATGGGTCAACCTTATGATCACTGAATTTTGCTCAGGGAGGGAATGACATACACACTAAATAGGGTATCTCACCCTATAGGAGAGGGGGGATGATGGAAGGGAGGGCAGGCTGAGGGGAGGGAAGTTGGAAGCACCCAGTTTTGAAAAGGGACAGGATCAAAGTAGAGAATAGAACAAGTGGGAGGTGGGATAGGAGGGTGGGAAATATAGTCAGTCTTTTACAATATATCTACTAAGTAATGTTCTGCATTAGCTACACATGTCCAACCTATACTGAACTGCTTATCTTCCCAGTAAGGGTGGGTGACAAGGGAGGAAGGGAATAAATCTGGAATTCAAAGTGTTAAATCCAAATGTTAAATACACACACACACACACACACACACACACACACACTATAATTAATTCTATTTTACATGTAATTGGGAAATAAGATATACAGGCAGTGGGGCATAGACATCCACCATGCCCTACTGGAAAAGTTGAAGGTGGTATGGGAGAAGATATGGGAGAGAGCAGATTGGAGGAGGAGATATCCTGTGGGACCACTATTTTGGGGCAGTGGGTAGAGGAAAAATGGGGATAAGATTTGTATATCAAAATCTGGTGGAAACGAATTATGTAAACCAGAATTTAATAAAGCACTTGAAAAAAATAAGAGTTCCTGGGACCTATGTATCATGAGAGAGTCTTTCACAAAAATTTAAATCAACATGATTTTAATACAAGTGGGAAACACCTTGCATGAGTAAAGCTTCTAATGACAGATTTTGTTCTACCAACCCCAGTGTTTAAAAAAAGAAAACAAAAGAAAACACCTTAACCAAGAAAAAACAGTAGCACATTGCATGACAATAAAGATATGATCATTGCAGAAAATTCTTTGTTCACTATTCTTTAACATTTCATGAATTCATAAACCTTTCTTATAGGTATAAGAAAGTGGACTTGTAGTTGTTAGCAGAGGGTATTGATGTTTTCTTGGTCATGTTTGATCACATATAGATTCAATCTACAATCTTTTCCATTTTCATTTTGGAATCATCTTCTGTGAGAAAAATTGCAAGACTGTATGGGGTAGCAAAAAGTGCATTGGATTTGGAATTGGAGAAGCTGGGTTTGAGTTCTGGTTCTGACACTTTCTAATTGTGTACACAAACTTAAACTCATCGGATCTCTGTTTTTTCATTTTTGAAAAGGAGACGGTATTTATTTTATCTTTCTCACTAGGTTGTTGTAGAGAAAGAGCTTTAATGAGTCTTAAAATGCTCTTAAAATATGTTATTTCAGTGGTTGGGATAAAAAAATATCCCTGAGATAAAGGTGGTTACAAGAAAGTGAAACTGAAGAGTTTTACATGAACAAAATAAATGGAACTAGAATATGAAAGGGAGCAAACAATTGGGAAAAATTTGTATCAAGTTTCACTGATTGAAGTATTACATCCAAGATATGTAGCCAATGTAAAACACATAAGTTTTCTGAACTTTTAAATAGTTTTCAAAAGCATCAAGAACTTTTAACAACCATGTCAAAGAATGCTCTGAATCACAATAGTAAGATATATAAACATCAAAAGAATTCTAGTTTTGCTTCACAGCAAAAACATTGGCATGAATGGGAATAGTCAAGATTGGAGGGGTATTTATAAAGAAAAGCATAATAATAATGCCTTATTGGTGGAGCAGTGGATTGATCCATTAATTCTGGAAAATGAATTGGATTTGTGCAAATAAAATAATTAAAATGTTTTTATCCTTTGACCTAAAGATTATACTGCTAGGGATTGTAATGGTAATAGGAATTTGAAGATCTTCCCTGCCCCTTAATAGGCCTAGGTGAATTTGAGAACATTTCATGATTTGAAAATAAACACTGCCCCCTAAGAGGTAGAATGTGGTCACATGGAGCCTGTGGTGGGAGGCTTGTTTTTCAGGGGGTACTACTTTTGTTACTTTGTAGTCAAGTGGGTCATGAGGGTTGTGATGTTTTCTGACTCTGGAGAAGGCTACATATACCTCTGAGGTGAAGTTTTGCTTTAGGGCTCACTTACGGAAAGAGTTGTGTGATTTGACCAGATGAGACTCTGGGCAGTTATTGAGGCCCCCCCCCACTCTGGCTTTGAAAACTCAGATGATGGTGCAGAAAGCTAGAAATCCTGTCTGTTCAACTGTGTTATTTTTTTGTCTGCTTGTAACTTCTTTTTGTATTCTCTGAAATTCAGGTTGCTGAATTTCCCTCCTGAACTAGATATACACACATAAAACACATGCATACACATTCTATAGAACCAAAGAATACAAAACTTGTCATTCTATCCTGATAAATTATGAACCTAATATATTTTTGTGTTGCTTATAAGTCTTGTTTTAGATGGGGTGGTCTTTATCTAAGATCCTGATTGCCACCAACCAAGAAAAACCTCTGATCTGAAGAGAAATTTCTATTACATTTGATATGTGACTCAAATTTGTAATAATTTATTTTGACTTCACCCTGCAGCATTTTTTTTGCAAGGGGGGAAGTTAGGCTAATTGGGGTTAAGTGACTTGCCCAAGGTCACATGGCTAGTAAGTTTTAAGTATCTGAGGCCGAAATTTGAACTCAGGTGTTCCTGATTCCAGGGGTGGTGATCTATACAGCATACCACTTAGTAGCATGTTTTTGCTCATCATTTTTTAAATATTTTTTAAAAATTATTTGTTTTAAGTTTTCAACATTGTTATTTTTTTTCAAATGCTTTATTAACTTCTGGTTTACATCATTCATTTCCATAAAGTTTTGAGTAACACATTTTCTCCCCTACCCACATCCCCAAAATAGTGGTCCCACAGGATGTCACCCCCTCCAAATCTGCTCTCTCCCATATCTTCCCCCATACCCCCTAGGACTTTTCCAGTAGGGCATGGTAGATCTCTATGCCCCAATGACTGTATATCTTATTTCCCAATTACATAAAAATAATATTAATTATAGCATACATATTTGAACATTTGGCTTTAAAACTTTGAATTCCAGATTCATTCCCTTCCTGCCTTATCACCCACCCTTACTGGGAAGATGAGAAATTCAATATAGCTTATACATGTGTAGCTAATGCAAAACATTACCATAGTGTATATATATATATATATATATGTGTGTGTGTGTGTGTGTGTGTGTGTGTGTGTGTGTGTGTGTGTATGTATATATATATATATGTATATATATATATATATTATAAAAGATTATATTTCCCTCCCTCCTATACCATCTCCCACTTGTTCTGTTTTCTATTTTGGTCCTGTCCCTTTTCAAAAGTGGGTGCTTCCAACTTCCCTCCCTTGCAGCCTACCCTCCCTTCCATCATTCCCCCTCTCATACCCTTTCCCCCTACTCTCCTGTAGGGTGAGATACCATATTAAGTGTGTATGTCATTCCCTCCCTGAGCGAAATTCAATGATTATAAGGTTGACCCATTCCCTTTTCCCTTCCTTATCTTCCCATCCATTTTAACCATTTTCCATTGCCTCTTTTTTTTTCAAAGCAATTGGGGTTAGGTAACTTGCTCAAGGTTGCATGAGCAGTCATTTTTATGGGTCTGTGTTAATTTTCCAAGGCCAGAACCAATCCTGGGTCCTCCTAACCCCGGGGCTGGCTCTCTTGCTCACTGTGCTACCTAGCCGCCCCCCACCTTACCTGTTTTATATAAGACAGTTTATCCCATTTTGTCTCTCCCCATCTCTTCCCATTATATTCTTCTCTCACCTCTTAATTTCACCTTTTTAGTATCATCCCTTCCTATTAAATTGGTCCTGTGCCCTCTATCTATGCATACCTGTCAGTATATATACACACATTCACATATGTATTCATACTCCTATTTCCTTCAACTATTTTCATACTGATAAAAGTTTCATAGGTTACAATTGTTGTTTGTCTATGCAGGAATGTAAATAGTTCAACTTTGATAAGTTCTTATGATTTCTTTTCCCTGTTTACCTTCTCATGCTTCTCTTGCTTCTTGTATCTGAATGTCAAACTTTCTATTATATTCTGGTTTTTTCATCAAGAATATTTGAAAGTCTTCTATTCTACTGAATGACCATATTTTCCCCTGAAATATGGTACTCAGTTTTGCTGGGTAGGTGATTCTTAGTTTTAATCCCAGATCCATTGCCCTTCAGGAATATCATATTCCATGCCCTTCGATTCCTAAGTGTAGTAGCTGCCAGATCCTGGGCTATCCTGATTGTGTTTCCACAATATTCAAATTGTTTCTCCCTGGCTGCTTGTAATATTCTCTCCTTGATCTGGGAAATCCAGAAACTGGCTATAATGTTCCTAGGAGTTTTCTTTTTGGGATCTTTGTCAAGAGGTGATCAGTGGATTATTTCAACCTCTATTTTGCCCTCTTGTTCTAAAACATCAGGACAGTTTTCCTTGAGAATTTTTGGAGGATGATTTCTAGGTTCTTTCTTTGATCATGGCTTTCAGGTAGTCCAATAATTTTAAAATTATCTCTCCTGGATCTATTTTCCAGGTCAGTGGTTTTTCCCATGAGATATTTCACATTGCTTTCTATTCTTTCATTTGTTTGGATCTGTTTAACAGCCTCTTGATTTCTCATAAAGTCACTAGCTTTCATTTGCTCCAGTCTAATTCTGAAGGAATGATTTACCTCAGTGAGCTTTTGAGATTCTTTTTCCATCTGGCAAATTTGGCTTTTTAAGGCATTCTTCTCCTCATTGCCTTTTTGAGCCTCTGTTGCCATTTGAGTTAGTCTATTTTTAAGGTGTTATTTTCCTCAGTCAGCCTGTTGACTCTCCTTTCATAATTTCCTTGCATCTTTCTCATTTCTCTTCCCAATTTTTCCTCCACTCCTCTTATCTGCTTCTTAAGGTGGTTTATGGCCTGTAACCAGCTTGTATTTTCCTTTGAAGCTTTTGGTGCAGGAGTTTTGACTTCATTGTCTTCCTCCTGTTCCATGCTTTGATCCTTTTTGTCCCCAAAATAGGAGTCTAATGTTGGATTCTTCTGTTTGTTTTCCTTCCTTTGCCTGATCATATTGCCACTCAATTACTTGACAATTACTTGGGCTTTTTGCCACAGTAGGACTCTACCACCAGACAGGGAAGCTTCCCTCCCAAATGCTGGGGTTTTCTCAGCTGCCAGAGACATTAGTTGGGTGCCCTCTCTGAAGCCTCCACATGCTCTGGCAAACTTGTCATACTCCCCAGGACCTCCAACCTAGACTGCAATCCAGGTCCAGGAAGGTTAAAGCAATAGCGATTATCAACACCCCCTCCCCCGACTGTTCGCCCGGTCCCCCTACAGGCTGCAGGCCAGGAGCTGAAGCTGTCACCTGGCAGTGGCTGCACCACTGCTTCTCAGTGTCTTCTCGCCCTAGGGTAAGAGGCTGGATGCACTCCCAGCTAGTGGGTCCCAAAATCCATACTGCACTGACCTCTCACTTTGTCCTTGGCATCTATGTGTTGATGATTCTGGAAACGGCCAGATCGTCTAGTGTTCTGAAGTCCCTCCAGATGGCTGCTGGTCATGCCCGCCCTGGGGCTAAAACCTTTGGCGCACATGGGGCTGGGGTCGCCTCCTAGAGGTCTGTGCTGGCTGATTCCTGCCAGCCTGTCTTCAGAAGGAGGTTAATTTCTTTGTGTCATTTTATGGGTTCTGTAGCTCCAAAGTTTGTTCAGAGTCCCCTTTTACATATATTGGGGAAGGTGGGAGCCAGAGCTGCACGGAAGTCCTGTTTTTACTCCACCATCATGACTCTGCCTTGTTCATCATTTTTGATAATTTGTAACATTTATGTGATGGTATGTGTGTTCCATCACTATTAGGAACATTGAGCCTAGGGAATTGGTTTTATCTTTTTTTTTCAGCTTTATTATTATTCAAAAATCAATTTAATTTAATCAAAGAAGTAGGATCACATCAGAACTACATTGCCATTTATAATGCTTAAAACCTTTCATTGGAAACCTTGAGTAGCTAATACAAGGTAAGGTTATTTCTGTTACAGCTGTTAGGCCAGTCTTTAGAATACTGATTTCTTCTTGTCCTATAAAAGAGGTATTTTGGAACCCTATCCTTCTTCTGATGGGCTGATACTTCAAGAACTAGAAGGGCAGGATTTCAAAGCTCACATTTGTTTCAGGGAAATAAAGAGATTATCAAAAATAGATTTTAAGGAACATAATTTTTTTCCAAATCAGTGCTGTGTTAGGCCTATGAGGTGTGTGCCTGTGAGCCGGAATACATTAGGCCAAGAGAGAACAGCTTGTTTTTATTTTGTGGTAATTCAGCAAAACAAATACTAAATGAACCAAATAAAACCTTGCATGAAAATGGACTCAGATTTCTCTGGTATTTGTTTTTTGAAAAGACATTGAATAAAAAAAAATGAAATAAGGAACACTATGCTGATGAAAGTAATTTTTTTAAACTCCTAATAGAGGTTATCAAAGGAACCTTTATGATGTTATTTTATTTTCAGTAGTTTTAAGATTCCATAGCACTTTAATGTTTTTAAGACATCAAAAAAAACTCTGTGGTAGGTATAACAGGAACTGTTATCCCCATTTTTTTTTTTTTTAAAAACAAATACTTTATTAACTTCTGTTTTACATCATTCATTTCCACCAGATTTTGAGTTACAATCATTTTCCCCCCATTATTCCCCTACCCAACCTCCCAGAATAGCAGTCCCACAAGATATCGCTTCCTCCAATCTGCTCTCTCCCATACCTTCTCCCATACCCCCATCGACTTTTCCATTAGAGGAAGATGAATCTTTGTGTCCCAATGCCTGCACATCTTATCTCCCAATTATAGGCAAAAGAGTATTAATAATAGTATTTATATATATATTTGAAACATTTAATGTTACGACCTTGAATTTCAGATCCATTTCCTTCCTCCCTTGTCACCCATTCCTTCTTGGTATATAAGTAATTCAGTATATGTTGTACATGTCTAGCTGTGCAAAACATTATCATAGTAGATATATTGTACAAGGCTGCTTATAATTCCCTCCCACTCATCCCACCCCCCACCTGGTCCATTCCCTACATGATCCTGTCCCTCTTCTATAGTGAGTACTTCCAACCTCCCCTCACCCCAAGGATGCCCTCCCATCCATCATCTCTCCTCTCATCCCCCTTCCCCCTATCCTGCTGCAGGTTGAGATATCCCATTTAGTATGTATGTCATTTTCTCCCTGAACCAAATTCAATGTGAATGTGGTTTTGCCTTTTTAGCCTTCCTTATTCTCCCCTCCTTTGCACCCACTTCCCCTACATGAGATAGTTTACCCTACCATGTCTCTCCCCATCTCCTCTTGCCACTTTCCTCTCTCACCTCATAATTTCATCCCTTGAGTACTCTCCCTTCCCAACAAAATCAACCTATGCCCTATCCATATATAACTGTAACCATATACACACACATTCACATATGTATTCATATGACCACACCCCCTTCTTCCATTATTTTCATAGTGAGAAAGATATCATCAGTCACAGATATTGCTTTTCCATATAGGAATGTAAATAGTTCAACTTTGATAAGTTCCTTTCGATTTCTTTTCCCTGATTGCCTTCTCAGGCATCTCTTACTTCTTGCGTCTGGATGTCAAATTTTCTATTCAACTCTGGTTTTTTCCTCAAGAATGCTTGAAAGTCCTCTATTCCACTGAATGACCATATTTTCCCTGAAACAAAATACTCAGTTTTGCTGGGTAGGTGACCCTTAGGTTCATTCCCAGTTCTTTTGCCCTCTGGAATATCATATTCCATGCCCTTCGATCCCTCAGTGTAGAAGCTGCCAGGTCCTGGGCTATTCTGATTGTGTTTCCACAATATTGAAATTGTTTCTTCCTGGCTGCTTGTAGTATTTTCTCCTTGATCTGGGGATTCTGGAACCTGGCTATAATATTTCTGGGAGTTTTCTTTTTGGGATCTTTTTCAGGAGGTGATCGGTGGATTCTTTCAACCTCTATTTTGCCCTCTGGATCTAAAACATCAGGGCAATTTTCCTT